>OY986438.1:16776920-17009420 GCA_963920525.1 Dichetophora obliterata | reverse complement strand
ATAAAATGCAAGTGTTACAAGTCAAGGAAAGTGCTGGCAGCAGTCGAAGCAGCAACAGCAGCGACAGCAGCGACAGCAACAGCAACAGTTGTTAGATAAAAACAAAGAAAGCATGACGGTTTTATTTTTATGAAATTTTTTCTTACTCTTGTTGTTGTTGCTGGTAATGCATTATTTAAGTGCAGCTTAAAGAAAGGTAACTACGTTAAATTTAAGCCAAAAAACAGCAACAACTACAACAACAGTGCATTAAAAGCCTTAACAATACAACTTAAGTACACAGACGCCACAACAATTTGTTGATGCAATGATGCACAACATATAAAAACAACAAACATTATGAACAGTTACAGCAACATAGAAAACAATAGAAAGTGAATTGAGTGCCATGTAGAAAAAAAAAACTTTAATTTAACAAAAAATATTTTATACATACAATATATTGAAAAGTGGTAAAAAAGCAACACAAACGCTGTGCGAACCAACAAAGTTCTTAAGCAGGAACTTTAATTAAGCAGTTGTTGTTGTTTTTTCTTTTGCTGCCATAGAAATCGAAACGTTTAACTTATAGCAAAATGTTAAAATTTATATAAAGCAGACAAACTGTCTGCAGTGGACAGACAAACAGAAAGACGGACAGACAGCCAGCAAGGCGGACAGATGGAGCAATACAGTAAACTATTCAAGAGACAGACATATAGACAGTCAAGCGTCAATCGCATTGATTGACGCGCATGCAACGTTGATGCGGGGCTGAGCTAAGACTGTCGATAACTACACTTGGTGCAAACACACACACACACAAACATTCATACTACTACTACTACTACTACTACTACTACTAATACTACTACTACTACTAATACTACTACACACACACACATACACAAAAATAGCCACAGATACTTAATGCTATTCTGCAAAACATTTGCAGATCAACGTTTTACGATAAAGCGCAGCACTGCTCGACTGTAGGACGAAGCATACGAACGTCCGTCTGTCCCATGCTTGGACGGATGTACAACAACTTTTATACAGCAGCAGCAGTGTTCGAACCATTAGACGTAATTGCCGCAACGAAAATATAAAGAATTTTCACTATCAGATGCAGCAGCGCATAACGCGCGACTGAACAAGATTTATGCGCGTGATAAGCAGCAACGCCAGCGCATTTGCAAGAAGCTGTGGCATTTTCAAAATTCATCTACCTCATCCTTAGCGGACTATATGGCTGAACCCAATAAACACCACAACGAAACGTATTAAAAAAAAAACGAAAGAAAATTGTGTTATTTTTTAAAAATCTGTTTTATGTATAAACGTAGACAACTTGACATACAAATTATGAAATTCAAACATGCCATTCATTACTTGGCAAAAGTAATTTTACTAAAATAGTGGTCTAAAACTAAATTCGAAAAAACTCGTTAGAGTAATTAATTGTTTTAACCTGACCTAAAGCTCAATAAACTATTTTAAACTATCAAACAACTAGAATTTGTATTTAAAACAAGAATGATTTAAATTATCAAACATTTAGAATTTGTATTTAAATCATAGAAAATCAACATAATAAAAAACAAGGTCATATAGAAAACTTTAAAACTAAATTTTTTATAAATTATTGAAAAATAATCTTTTTTTTTAAATTTTTAATATGGTTTTATAGCATCTACACTTCAATAATATCTGTTATATACAGGGTTGCCAATATTCGAAGCGCCCATTTTATTTTTAAATAAATCAAAGAAACCACAATTTTTTGTCTGTTCGTCATGAATATCATTTAATTGGGTTCAAGTAGATTTGCTTACATTATTTCTTGAATATGATATCTCGTAAATGGTCGCCATTGGCCTCTACGACATATTGTGCCCGTTTTGCAGCATTTTCCATGGTTTTCTTCAACATTTCGATGGGAATGGCGGTTATTTCTTGTCGGATGTTGGTTTTCAGCTCTTCTAGGGTCTTTGGCTTGTTGATGTAAACCTTTGATTTCAAATAACCCCACAAAAAGAAGTCTGGAGGCGTTAAATCTGGTGATCTTGGCGGCCAATCGAAATCACAATTTTTTGACATCAAACGGCCAGGGAACAATTGCTTCAAAAAATCGATTGTAGTGCGGCTTGTGTGTGGTGGCGCGCCGTCTTGTTGAAACCAGTAGTGCCTCATACGCTTTCGACGAACGATTGGCATGAAAAAATTGTTTATCATATCGCGATAACGCTCCTGATTGACAGTAACTCTGTGGCCATTATCATCTTCGAAAAAGAACGGCCCAATGAGCATTTTAGCACAAACGCCGCACCAAACAGTGACTTTTGCATCGTGAAGAGGTACCTCTTGAATCTCTTGTGGATTTTCAGTGGCATAAATACGGCAATTTTGTTCGTTTACCGTTCCGTTCAACTGAAAATGAGCTTCATCGCTCATTGAGTTGAGTTTTCACTATTGACTTGTTTTGTTGAATGTAAATTTCAACAATTTTAGAGCGTTCGCGTGGCGTGTACTGTTCCATTGTAAACATTTGCTTGGAATGACGCTTCAAACGCGGTATGTCATTAGTCGATTTGGCATCACTGCGGAAAGTTACAGTGTTGCCAGATGAGCGCTTCGAATATTGGCAACCCTGTATGTATATAAAAATTTTAACTTTCTGTTTTTGGTGGCTAATTTTACGAATTTTCACTCTATTTAACGTTGTCACTCCAATTAGTAAAATTGTTTACTTTTGTTATTGTTTTCTGCACGTTTTAAGGCTCGAACCCACGTCAGCGAATAATAAAATATGTTGCACATTAAGCAATTTATCTATAGTAATAAAACTCATTTTCTGTTTGTTTGTTTGTTTGGCCTTTATACAAATCTAAACGGCGATTTCGCTCAAACTAGGTACACATATTAAGTTTATCCCAACTTAAAATGCTACATACTTAGTTTTTGCCACGCCCCCTCTGAAATTTTTTAATTAACGGTAATTTTGATATTATAAAACTTTTTGCCATCGGAGATTTTTGTGTATTTAATTTTAAATTTTTTTTGTTATTTTGACATCAAAAACACTCACATATCTTCGAAATTGGAGAAATTTTCAGTACAACGACTTTTTCATAAAACATCGTTACCTAAGAATCAGAAAAAAAACGACATGAAAATCAAAGTTTGGTCTTTCGATGCAAATATCTCCGCTGTCCATTAATATATTTCATTCAAATTTTTTTTTGTTCAAAAGTTGAATAAAATCACTTCACAAAAATTGGTTGAACTGTACCGTTAAGTCAGTGTATATATGTTTTATGATTATGTCAAAAAAGGTCCAAAATATTGACTTTTACCTCAAAAAATGACTCAAAAATTGTTGTTGTTGTAAAAATGAAATCAATTAAAAATTGCACATCTGGCTACCTTTCATATGACATAGCATTTATTTGCAAAAATTCTTCCAGCTAAGCGCAAAAATTATTTTACTATTTTTGTCATCAAAACAACAAGGGTACGATTTTTTCTTTGATTTTTTTCGCGAAATTTATATCTTCCAAAATGTTATCTTTATATTTTTTACAAAAAAGTCTAGTCTCAAAAATAAATTATGTGAAAAAATTGCCCCAATATCTCTTTCCAATCAAAAGTTATGGCTAGAAATCTATGTTTTCATACAAGCTATATTAAAATTTTCTATCCTAAATATTTTCCTTATATTAGTACGTCTATATTTTTGCCGCCTCACCCCCTCCTGTTAAATGTGTTTTATGGTGATGGCATCATTTCTTCTGACTGCATTTTCAGCGTTGTCACTCTGTTCTTTATCAATGTTACTTTAGTTTTTGTATATATATCACCACTTCATCAAAAAGATTACCGTGAATAGAATGCATAAAATATAAATATTTTCATGTTTAATGTGTTATTTAAACAATTGTGTTCAAAGTCAAATTTCCACGCCAACTAAATGTAGCGACTTATAAAAGACAGCGAAATTTAGACATTTTAACTCTCCAATCATGGTTGTAAGCTTGTCTGAATTGAATAAATCTTTCGGTTCAACAGCGTACTAACGGAAAGTATTGTGAAAAGTATGCTGCAAAATGTTTAAATTAGAAGTAAGCACTGCATTACCAACACGGTTCCAATAGTTTAGAAAAGTCAGTAACTGTTACTCAATTTAGGCTGTGTGCGAATTCATCTAAATGCGACCTAAACTAAATTGGGTCGATAAGGCAGTGCTCATAAACAATTTAGGAAATTCTCGAGCTTCCTAAACTAGGAAGCGCTGCCTTATCGATACCATTTAGTTTTGGTCGCATTTAGATCAATTCGCACACAGCCTAAATTTGCAGCAAAAAACATAATGGCACTTCTTAGACTATTCTTGTAGTTTTTCAGCTGGATTTATGTCGATCTACTGTCTACGTCGATAATATTGTAACAGGTTGCTGTATATACTATAATTGGTTTTTGCTAATTTACATTACGAAACCACTGTACAATTTTTCGCATAAAAATGAATTATGAAGATTTAAGAAATTGCATCAACTATCAGACTCAGTTTGTTTAATTTTTTATTTTAGACACAAACCAATTGTTATTTTCCAACTGGAAAAATTACTATAAAATTTATGAAGATTGTTGTCCATTTTCCTTTTTTTTACAAATTTGGTTTCTTTAAGCGAAGTCCAAGTAAAATTTTTACCAGTAACCAGTAAATTCAGTTCGAAACTAAAAACAGTTTTTAATTTTGAAAAAACAGTGATAAAATTATTCCTTCTTTAAAAAAGCACGATAAAGTTTTTAACTAATATTTTTATAGTGGTCTCAAACTTAAATTCAACATATTTTTACAAAATTCCAAAATTTAGAAAAACATTTAATCGATAAGTGATATTAAAATGTTTATATACATTACTCTCGAGTAACACCGGGTATATCAGCTAGTATTCAATAACAGCGATACTCGGAATGGATGAGGTTTTCTCAGTTAGCAATCGAGAGGAAGTGATTTCAATTTCTGATTAGGTGAAGTTTTTAACAGATCTATAATTAAAAATTACAATGTTTAATTTATTGTTTTCTGTCTGTATCAAATCTGAATCCTCTGATTAGCAATTATTTAAAACCACAAAATCAATATTTTTTAAATTTTGCTCACATAAAATTAAAGATAATGTGGGTTTTGTACTTTCGTCTAACAAACTTAAGGAATGTTAAATATTTGCCAATATCTCTTATTTTGGGCAATACGAAAATAATTAGCTTTATTCTTTATTAACGATTCGCTTTTTAATGCACAATTTGTTAACTATTCTCATTTTTTTTTAAAATTAATGATCGCTTTTTTAATATCATATTTATGATTCGTTAATGATTTGTGCAAATTCGAAAACGAATCGTTAGCTAAACTAGTAAACGAACAAATTGTTCGAGAATGCGGATTAGCTCCGAATTCGTACCGAATTCGATTGACTTATTGGGTAGCCATTGTAGATGTTGTTGGTGGTGGTGGTTTTGTTGTTGGTGATGTTGGTGGTGCTGTTGCTGTTTTTGTTGGTGGCAAGGATCAGCAGTTGAGGTACTCAGCATTCGTTATGCCTGCTTGTATTTGATAAAAGTTAAGTAGGTATTGTTGCAAAAAGAACAACAACAACAACCACTCCAACTTCACTGAATAACTAGCACAAAAAGAAAAAAATCGTAAAGATAGAATACAAATAACTAGACAATAAACACCACTGTATTTAATTCTTTTGAAGTTATTTCAAAACGCCGCACAGTGCGATTTATTTTAATTTTAGAAGGACACAAGTCTCATTTAAATTTTTTGTTGATTTTGTACGAAAAATATTTTATTCCGAAATAAACATAAATAAACAGATATACATACATATTCTAATCAAACAATAACTAAAAGTCAAACTAATATTTGTGCATTTTTTTAAATAATTGCAACTTTACTTAAGGATGTAGTCTGGTGCTCCGGCCTAATTTTCAAGGTTTAATTCGGGAATTTTTATTTATAACAAAACAAAATACAATCATTTTAGTTTTTGTATATGCCAGTATTGTCAACTGTACAAAAAAACGTTTATTTAATTTTACGATACGTTTTTATGGACATTTTTTATTCCAAGGTCCTAAGAAAGAAAGTCACAAACGCCAAAATTCCAAATTTTTGAAAAGGGCAGATTCGGAACCGTGAATGAGTTTCTGATTTTCGTGTTAAGCTAAGATTACCGATTTTCAACTACAAATGACTGAGAAATTGAAGTAAAGTGGTCACTTCTTGTGTGTTTCTTAGAAAGATAAAAAACGTAAAAGCTAAATATCTCAAAACTACTCAAATGGAGATATGACTTTTTTACTTAGGAGTAAAACCTACCTTCAGTAGGTAATATTGTCATTATTGGCTTGTCATTTTGGCAGGTAGTAGATTCAAAAATTTTACAAAAAATAGCAAAATAGCGGACTTCTAAACAGCATTTTCAAAACACGCGTTTTTTTTAAATCATGGTAAAAAATAGGAAAAAAAAATTATTGAAAATTAATAATTTTACTACCTGCGAGAGCCATTGACGTGCAAGAATAACGTATCAAAACTTCAGTCCAATCGGCTTGAGAAAATTTTTTTAAAAATACGGAGCGATAAAAAAACGTTGTTTTAAGAAAAACGCTTTTAAAGTTTAAACAACATACAGCGCGCTTTTATAAGACGCTCTCGTCTATGTGCTATAACTTCGTTAATATTTTAAATTTTGGTCTAAAAATTTTACAGAATACTCTCAACCTCTAGCTGCTTTCCGAACGAGAGCGTCACAAAGCGAAGCCGTAACCTACTAAAAAGTGCAGTTAAACTAAAACGCAGCAAGAAGTTATGTTTTGTGTACGTTAGGAGAGGCATGATTCATATAAAGAGGTATGAGGGTGGCGAAAGCGTAATCATAGAAGATATTGATGAACTCAATCACCTCTTTATGAGTGAATTTGAAGAAAATACTGAGTGTTTTCATGAGTCTCCAGAGTTGCCAGCAGTTTAACATTATAGATTTATATGTTAATATTTTTATTATTTTGTTTAATTTACTATCTCTACTCTACTTTTATAATTTCATTTCTTTCAATCTTTCCTTAACTTACTTCTTAAATTTTTGTAAAGATAACTGGTATTTTGTTGATGGGTTTGAAACTTGCTTTAAGTAAGTGTTTTCCAATAGTTTCGGCATGCAGCGGCTAAAGATCAAATGTAATGCAAATATTGCAAGAACGGGTGAATTTTGTGTCACTTAATACCTGCGTAACCTTGCCGTATACCTTTATGAAAAGCAATTTATGGTGAACAGTGATATTTTTTTCGTTCAAAATAATGACGGAATTTTCCAGAGAGAGCATTTGCACATTAATGGCCTGCACTTCTTCCTTAATGATTATCGCAGTTTCCTTTTAAAACGAAAACTTTACTGGTCTGCAGTATTTCGTAGGTGAAGAACTTGGATTATGCCAAAGATTCGCAGTCAACAATGTTATCGCCAATTATCGCCGCGAAGACTTCATCATTGTGATAATGTTTTGATTACGCTTGCGAGTTTTTGTGTTAAATACCTTGCCTATGCGGTAATCTATAGTAATAAAACTCATTTTCTGTTTGTTTGTTTGTTTGTTTAGCCTTTATACAAATCTAAACGGCTCAACGGATTTTGCTCATACTAGGTATACATATTAGGTGCGTCCCAACTTAAAATGTTACATACTTAGTTTTTGCCACGCCCCCTCTGAAATTTTTCAACTAACGGTAATTTTGTTATTACAAAACTTTTTGTGTATATAATTTTAAAAATTTTTTTTTATTTTGACCTCAAAAACATTCACATATCTGCAAAATTTGAGAAATTTTCAGTACAACGACTTTTTCATAAAACATCGTTACCTAAGAATGAGAAAAAAACGACATGAAAATCAAAGTTTGGTCTTTCGATGCAAATATCTCCGCTGTCCATTAATACATTTTATTCAAATTTTTTTTTGTTCAAAAGTTCAATAAAATCACTTCACAAAAACAGGTTGAACTGTACCGTTAAGTCAGTGTATATATGTTTTATGATTATGTCAAAAAAGGTCAAAAATATTGACTTTTTACTCAAAAAATGACTCAAGAATTGTTGTCGTTGTAAAAATGAAATCAATTAAAAATTGCACATCTGGCTACCTTTCATATGACATAGCATTTGTTTGCTAAAATTCTTCCAGCTAATCGCAAAAATTATTTTACTGGTTTTGTCATGAAATTTTTTTCCCTTTGATTTTTTTCGCAACATTTATTTTTTCCAACATGTTGTTTTTATATTTTTTACAAAAAATTCAAGTCTCAAAAATAATTTATTTTTTATAATTTATATTTCCAATCAAAAGTTATGGCTTGAAATCTATTTTTTCATACCAGAATTTTAATAAAACTGAGTTTTGTTTTAAAATTCTCTATATAATTTGAGCGTCCTCATTTATCTCTAAGAATGAAGTTGTGTGTCTAGAGTAATTATAAACATTTTGGTTTAAATAAAATCATCCTTATAGTAATCTACTCTCTTTTTCCTCCCCACCCCCCTCCTGTTAAATTTTTTTTTGTTGTGATTTGTCATTTTTCTCACTATTGTTTCACCGTTGTCACTCAGTTCTTTATCAATGGTACTTAAAATGTTCTATATATATCACTATTCTTCGAAAAGATGACTGTGAATAAGAATGCTGTAAAAGTTAATTTTTTCATGTTTAATGTGTTATTTGAACAATATTGTTGAAAGTCAAATTTCCACGTCAATTAAATGTACTGACATATAAAAGACAGCGAAATTTTGACATTTTAACTCTCCAATCATGGTTGTAAGCTTGGCTGCATTGAACAATTTTTTCGGTTCAGTTGCGTACTAACTGAAAGTATGCTGAAAAGTATGCTGGAAAATATTATAAATTAAAAATAAGTACTGCACTACCGACACGATTCCAATATTTTAGAAAAGTCTGTAACTGTTACTCAATTTAGTTCTTTTCGCACACAGCGTAAACTTGCAGCAAATAACATTATGGCACTTCTGGCAATCAACTGTAAAAGTCGATAATATTTTAACAGGTTACTGTATATACTATAATAAAAATTAAAAAGCGACTGCTTTCTTAACTTACACCTTTTTGCTAATTTACATTAAAAAACGACTGTATAATTTTTCGTATAATATAAGAATTCAGAAGATTTAAGAAATTGCATCAACTATCAGACCAAATTTACATT
Source organism: Dichetophora obliterata (assembly GCA_963920525.1). Classification (NCBI taxonomy): domain Eukaryota; kingdom Metazoa; phylum Arthropoda; class Insecta; order Diptera; family Sciomyzidae; genus Dichetophora; species Dichetophora obliterata. The sequence continues at coordinate 17,000,149 of OY986438.1, read as the reverse complement.
AACTTTTAATTTAGAGACAATCCAATTGTTATTTTCCAACTGGAAAAACTACAAAAAAATTTTAGGAAGATTTTATAAATTTGATTTTCATTAGCGAAGTGCAAGTAACATGCTTACCAGTAACCAGTAAATTCAGTTTAGAACTAAAAAACAGTGATAACATTATTTCTTCGTTAAAAAAGCTTGTTAAATTTTTTAACTAATATTTTTATAGTGGTCTCAAACTTAAATTCAACACGTTTTTACAAAATTCCAAAATTTACAAAAACATTTAATCGAAAAGTGTATATTAAAATGTTTATATAAATGACTCTCGAGTAACACCGGGTATATCAGCTAGTAAATAATAAAAATGATAATAAGTTAAAGTTTTATACAAACAGGTCTAAGAAAAAAAATCTCAAAGATATACTTTCTGATACCTAACTATTGGAATATCTGCGATGAGTGTATGATTATGACAATAAAAAGAGTTGATTAATACGTTTACATACAAATTCGAGCACTGCAGCACTACCTAATTTTGAAAAAAGTGCTCTATGGGCGGCTATACTATACTCGAAAAACATTTTCTAGTTACTTCTAGCTATCTAAAAAAACCCAATAAAACTTTGCCGCCGTATGCTGGCCAGAAGTTTAATCTGAATTAGTGAAAAAAAGACTTTTTAAAAAATCGATACAAATATTAGGTAACAAAAATTATGAAAAATATAGCACCGTTCAATAGCTACATTACTCGAAAGTAAAAAAAAATATGTAAAAATGAAAATGTACAAAATAAAATAATGGACCTTTAATATTTCAAGCCGTTCAATTTGTTCTTTTTCACCTACGAACCTGAAAATTCGCATTTTTCCTCATCAAAGTACGTTTAACAAAAAATCATTAGATTTTTACTGTAGTCAAATGTGAAAACTGATTTTTGGTTACCAAATTTTCAAGGTCGGCCACTGTGCAACGTACAGGACATTTTCTTGCAAAACAAACCAATGTTTGTTTGATGATATTTGGATTAAACTGATTTAAACAAATTTACATTTTTGAATTAAGAAGGTACCTACTGAAAAATTAAATTTTGCTTTTATATTTATGTCAACATTTTGTAGGAATTACTTCAAGCTCTACATACAACAATGTTTACTTAATATAACAAGATAGAAGTACAACAATGTTTATAGAGCTTGTTATTTCCATTTATTTATTTCCACTCTATCATATCTAATTCTATAAAGCATCTTGCTGCACAGCTACAGCCAATAAAGCGTTTTGCTTTTGTGCTTTTTAAAAGGCACGTGCAATCATCGCACTAACAACTCAATTTCCCAGCAAAGGAAACGGATATTAATTCGCGACAGTACAAAAAAACAAAAGTATGTGAACAAAAAATAGTCACCATTCAGTTTATCATTAGCTGCAGATCAAATATTTTAAATTATTTATTAGCTTGACTACCAGCAGCGTTAGAGAGAGAGAGAGAGAGAGAGAGAGAGAGAGAGAGAGAGAGAGAGAGAGAGAGAGAGAGAGAGAGAGAGAGAGAGAGAGCATCGACAACAAGCTCACAAAAAAGCGCATAAATTCCACGTTTCCGCCTGTGTGATGGTTGTTGCTGATTGCCACATTGTCAACACTGTCAATCAGTCAGTTGTCAGAGCTATTGAATGTAACAAAAAATGATAATGCAACAACAACTGAGTGCAGCCTTTGAGCTTCTTAGAACAAGCTTTAATTTTAGTATGCAGCACATGTTGTTGCTGTTTTGTTTTTTGCCGTTGAAGGATTTTTGCGCTGTGTTTTTTCAAACTTTTCTACAAAGTCTCCATATGAGCCTTACCTACTCATCCAATTGTAGTTATACATTTTTAATTTCTGTGCGGTTAATATTAAAAAAATAATGCCTAAAAGAAACAAGAACATTAAAAATTTGATACAGAATTTAGACTAAACGATTTGGCTTTAGCTCACGCCAGTCTTTGATAAATATGCTATAAGTTTTTGCTATGCTACATTGCATTATATTTTATATTACATTCAATTTAATTTTTTACTAATTATTAAATTTTTTCAGTACTTCCGCGTTTGGCCTTTATTACTTTTAAACATGCTGCATTTATTGCTTTTTTTATTACAAAAAGTCATATTCCTTAATTCTAATTACAATAATGCTGACACTTAAACTTTTTAACACTTTTGCTCGTAGCACGGGCAAATTCTTTAATAATGTTTCTGCGCATGTGCACCATTTAATGACGCCTTAACTTTAATTTAAAAAAGCATACACATTTTCTTGAAATTCTTACTTAATAGCTCGCTTTAATATTTATGTTCAACGTTATCGTGAGCTTTAAAAATATGATCTTAATAATATGGTTTTTTTTTCTATTAGAAGCTTGCTTAAGCTCTTAGACAAATTTCTTGCCATAAAACAAGCATTTATGATTCCCTTTAAGCCTTGTTTTTTAAATCTTATAATGTTTTCTTTCGAGTGGTGCCATAGAATGAAAATGAAATTCACAACTCCCAGCCATAAAATGGATTTTATGATTGCATTGCTTTTTTTAAGTATTCAAATAAAAGTGTTACCAGCTTAATTATAAGTTAAGCTTTAAAAATTTGCCAGTTATGAGTTAAAATCTGCGTTGAATTTAAATACAAGCAGCTGAGCTTAGCAAAAGTAACCGTAACAGTATCATAAAGAAATTGTTTGGGAAGAAAAAAAAAATCAAAAATAAATGAGTACGTGTGCAAAATTGTGTAAAAGTATGTGAATATTAGCTTATTAGTATGTGAAATTCCTTTCAACACCTCTTTAAAAAAAGTTACTTACTGCAAGCAAGTTCGTTTCTTAAGTCTTTTGTTTTTTTAGCTTATTGGACGAAATTACTATTACGATCAATGATTGATGTTTGTATCTTATTGAAAAAACATCAAGCATGATGAAATATGCCCAGAAAAGATTAAAAAAATAAAAAAAAAAACTAATATTGATATAAAATTAGGGCACCCAATACCGGGATCCCGAACTTTTCTTAGTCGCGACAGTCCCGGGATTGCAAGGCCTAAAATCCCGGGATTTTCGGGATCCCAGGATTGTCAATTAAATATTCCAACAAAAAATTAATGAGAAAAATTTATGTGATTTTAAAAAATTTTAAAATAAAAACCTTTCTGAAACTATCTGTACAAAATAACCCAATGGGCCTTACCAATGTCATTTTAATGTCGACTTTAACTTTAGTGTAAGCTTTTTGACAACAAATTCTATGGAAATAATGTCAGAAAAGCTCACACTAAATTTATAGGAGGCATTAAATCAACTTTTGCTAAGGCCCAATTGGTTAAGTACATGATACTTCCTAAGAAATACTGAAATGAGATTTTAATAATGCAAAAATTAAAAATCTTTTTTAACTAGCTGTACAAAATATGACGAAATACTACCTTAGAAATACCAAAATGTGAGCTTAAAAATAAAAAAAAGAATTTCCTTAAGCAAAATGTACAAAATATCACAAAACTCTTGCTTAGAAATACTAAAATTGTTATACTATTTAAATTTTTTTAAAAATAGTTTAAATATTTTAAAAAATTTTAATATAAAAACCTTTCTTAAACTAGCTGTACAAAATTGCACAATGTTTTAAACACATTACACTACCTTAGAAATACTGAAATGCGATTTTAACAATACTAAAATAAAAATATTGTTTTACTAGCTATACAAAATATGACATAAAACACATAAAAATATAGACCTTTCTTGAACTAACTGTACAAAATATTACAAAATACTGACTTATAAAATTAAAAAAAAAACTTTCTTAAGCAGGCTGTACAAAATATCACTGAATTCCTACTTAGAAATACTAAAATTATTAAACTATTTTTTTTTTAAATAATTTTAGGATTAAAGTTTTTTCTAAATGACCTCTATATTAATTATGTTGACTTTATATGATTTAAATACAAATTCTAAATGTTTGATAGTTAAAATCATACTTGATTTTAAATACAAATTCTAGTTGTTTGATAGTTTAAAATCGTTTATTGAGCTTAAGGTCAAAGTTAGAACAATTAATTGTTCTAACGAATTTTTCCAAAGAAACAACAACAACAACAAAGTTTTTTCAATATGAAAAGGAAAAAATCACTAGCTGATCTGATTGCAATTTCTACTCTGCTAAAAGCGTCATCAGAAATCTTTGTGATACCCGTGCAAGCGCGCGCTAACGCACTGCACCATCGGGGCGATGAGATTTGAAGCGTCAATTTCTCAGTTTTTCCTCCATTTCATAATGTCACATTTGTTGTTGTATTTCTGTTTTACTTTAGTTTCTATGCTTATGTTATTATATGTAGTCCAACAGCCTGCTGGAAGTCTGCACTAACAAAGCATGTTTACTGAAGTTGTTTTTAGAATTTTTGCTGATTTTGTTTTCAGCTGTTTCCGTTTGGTCGAGCTCTACCATTTGATTAAAGTTTTTTCTAAATGACCTCTATATTAATTATGTTGACTTTATATGATTTAAATACAAATTCTAAATGTTTGATAGTTTAAATCATACTTGATTTTAAATACAAATTCTAGTTGTTTGATAGTTTAAAATCGTTTATTGAGCTTAAGGTCAAAGTTAGAACAATTAATTGTTCTAACGAATTTTTCCAAAGAAACAACAACAACAACAAAGTTTTTTCAATATGAAAAGGAAAAAATCACTAGCTGATCTGATTGCAATTTCTACTCTGCTAAAAGCGTCATCAGAAATCTTTGTGATACCCGTGCAAGCGCGCGCTAACGCACTGCACCATCGGGGCGATGAGATTTGAAGCGTCAATTTCTCAGTTTTTCCTCCATTTCATAATGTCACATTTGTTGTTGTATTTCTGTTTTACTTTAGTTTCTATGCTTATGTTATTATATGTAGTCCAACAGCCTGCTGGAAGTCTGCACTAACAAAGCATGTTTACTGAAGTTGTTTTTAGAATTTTTGCTGATTTTGTTTTCAGCTGTTTCCGTTTGGTCGAGCTCTACCATTTGAGCTCTACCATACAACTAGAATTTGTATTTAAAATCAAGTATGATTTAAACTATCAAACATTTAGAATTTGTATTTAAATCATATAAAGTCAACATAATTAATATAGAGGTCATTTAGAAAAAACTTTAATCAAATGGTAGAGCTCGACCAAACGGAAACAGCTGAAAACAAAATCAGCAAAAATTCTAAAAACAACTTCAGTAAACATGCTTTGTTAGTGCAGACTTCCAGCAGGCTGTTGGACTACATATAATAACATAAGCATAGAAACTAAAGTAAAACAGAAATACAACAACAAATGTGACATTATGAAATGGAGGAAAAACTGAGAAATTGACGCTTCAAATCTCATCGCCCCGATGGTGCAGTGCGTTAGCGCGCGCTTGCACGGGTATCACAAAGATTTCTGATGACGCTTTTAGCAGAGTAGAAATTGCAATCAGATCAGCTAGTGATTTTTTCCTTTTCATATTGAAAAAACTTTGTTGTTGTTGTTGTTTCTTTGGAAAAATTCGTTAGAACAATTAATTGTTCTAACTTTGACCTTAAGCTCAATAAACGATTTTAAACTATCAAACAACTAGAATTTGTATTTAAAATCAAGTATGATTTAAACTATCAAACATTTAGAATTTGTATTTAAATCATATAAAGTCAACATAATTAATATAGAGGTCATTTAGAAAAAACTTTAATCAAATGGTAGAGCTCGACCAAACGGAAACAGCTGAAAACAAAATCAGCAAAAATTCTAAAAACAACTTCAGTAAACATGCTTTGTTAGTGCAGACTTCCAGCAGGCTGTTGGACTACATATAATAACATAAGCATAGAAACTAAAGTAAAACAGAAATACAACAACAAATGTGACATTATGAAATGGAGGAAAAACTGAGAAATTGACGCTTCAAATCTCATCGCCCCGATGGTGCAGTGCGTTAGCGCGCGCTTGCACGGGTATCACAAAGATTTCTGATGACGCTTTTAGCAGAGTAGAAATTGCAATCAGATCAGCTAGTGATTTTTTCCTTTTCATATTGAAAAAACTTTGTTGTTGTTGTTGTTTCTTTGGAAAAATTCGTTAGAACAATTAATTGTTCTAACTTTGACCTTAAGCTCAATAAACGATTTTAAACTATCAAACAACTAGAATTTGTATTTAAAATCAAGTATGATTTAAACTATCAAACATTTAGAATTTGTATTTAAATCATATAAAGTCAACATAATTAATATAGAGGTCATTTAGAAAAAACTTTAATCAAATGGTAGAGCTCGACCAAACGGAAACAGCTGAAAACAAAATCAGCAAAAATTCTAAAAACAACTTCAGTAAACATGCTTTGTTAGTGCAGACTTCCAGCAGGCTGTTGGACTACATATAATAACATAAGCATAGAAACTAAAGTAAAACAGAAATACAACAACAAATGTGACATTATGAAATGGAGGAAAAACTGAGAAATTGACGCTTCAAATCTCATCGCCCCGATGGTGCAGTGCGTTAGCGCGCGCTTGCACGGGTATCACAAAGATTTCTGATGACGCTTTTAGCAGAGTAGAAATTGCAATCAGATCAGCTAGTGATTTTTTCCTTTTCATATTGAAAAAACTTTGTTGTTGTTGTTGTTTCTTTGGAAAAATTCGTTAGAACAATTAATTGTTCTAACTTTGACCTTAAGCTCAATAAACGATTTTAAACTATCAAACAACTAGAATTTGTATTTAAAATCAAGTATGATTTAAACTATCAAACATTTAGAATTTGTATTTAAATCATATAAAGTCAACATAAATAATTTTAGGATTTTTTGAAATTATTTAACTATTTTTTTTAAATAATTTTATGAACCTTCTGAATGATCTGATTTAATTAATTTTTCATTAAAAAATTGATCTTTGTTTTTCAGAAAGAAACAATAAATCCTATCCAAGCATTTAATCGAAACTGTGTTTTTTAGTTTTTTAAAATCTTCTGCAATGTTTTGTGTTGTAAAACAAGGCATAAGTGCTTTGAAACTTCAAATAACGTCTTCCAAAAAATTCGTTTTCTAAGGTTTGTCAAGTGCGGAACTAGTCCCGGAATCCCGGGACTGTGTTTTTCAAATCCCGAAGTCCCGGGATTGTCAAAGTGTCCGGAAACTGGATGCCCTATCTTACATTAATAAAATTGTGGATTTTTGTTGTAGGTATGTTATAACGTGATGGTTGTCTCTAAAGCGTTTGACAGTTGACCTTGATCAGCTCTTCTTGGAAATATAACATGTTGTGAATTTTAGTGCTTTAAAAATATTTTTTATAGCGCCTAAGTCCGTTGTTTCATAAATAACAAGTTTTTCACAACATTTTCTATACAAACATCAAAAAGTACAGCTACAGCTATAAATCTCTAGCTAATTCTGCTTTACGTCTTACGTTATTGACAGGCACAGACAAAAAAACATATATTTCATTAAAAATAACTGCATTCGGATATAAAAAATTTTTTATTGTCAAAGCCAAAGCCGCAGCATTCCAACAATTTGAAGTCATGCTAACCATCAAACATTGACTTCACGCAGATTTTTCCCGCCTTCTCCATTTTATTGAAGCCTAGAATGATATATGAAATCCTCACCAAAGAACATGGACTGCATCCTGCTGAGCCTAAGATGTCCGCATAAATTATCAACGGTGAAATTAATCACTTTATTGCTATTTCTGAGCATAAAACGCTAAATTTAGAAAACATTAAAAGTTAGCAACGACTACACAAAATAAAAAGAAAAATGTCAATAAAAAAGAAACAAGGTAGAGGGTGTTGTTGACGATGTAGAGGTTAAACTGAGAAATAAGGAAGGACATGCAGAAGAAAAAATTAAAAACGCTGAAACAGGCGCCAAGCAATGGGATATTTTTATTAAAAACTTTTGTTTTTAAATTACTTGTACATCGGTTTAGCAGGCGCACACTGGATTAGAAGGTAGCGAAACCGAGGATTAATTCAAAAAATCAAACAAAGTTTTGACAATAATGTTTGGTACTGAGTTTAAGTAGATATATGTCCGCATCACTAAGTAAATTTTTTTATTTTTTTATTTGTTTATTAATGCAACTGCACGCTGTCAAAGTTCACTTATTGCTTGTAGTTATGCTTGCGCAAAGTGGTGAAAACTGATTTTTTAACATTTTTAATAATTTTTTTTGGTAAATAACAAAAACATAGCATATTTTTTAAATAAAGCCTTCAACGTCAGGTATTTATCTATGTATATATTAAAATAAAGTGGTGTGAAAAAGTGTTCAAAAATATTTTGTAAATATTTTTAAAAAAAGTTCTCATGCTACGGAATTTTTCATGTACATGCTGAGTTTTAAATGTGAATTGGCTATAATTTATTAAAAGTGCTTATATATTTAAGAAAAAAGGCATTTTAACTTTCAGAATTAGAATTAAAATTTTGCGCATATTTGCACGAACTCAAAATAAACTATTTTATGTGAAACAACTCTGCTAAAAACGTATTGTTGCTTTTCTAATAACATTGCATTTACTAAGCATACACATTTTTTCTAGTTTGCTTGTTTTGTTGACTATTTTGTTTTGTTTGTTTTTTTGTTTAGAAGAAACAATAACAAATGTGTTTTTCTTGTGCCTGTTTTTGTATTTTTTATTGCATTTTTTTTTGTTTAAGGCTTATCTGTCTTCGAAAGTGTTGTAAATATTGTGCATTTAAGTTACGTGGTATCTGGTTAAGTAAATGCATATCTGTACATTAGAATGGTCCTTTAAATAAACTGTTCAATTTTCAGAAAAAAATATTGATATTTAACCCTATTTGCCCCACAACTATTTGTTTTAATTTTCTGGTTTTTTGCATAAATTAAGATCAATTGGCGTAAATAAACTTCACAAGCATTTTTGTGAATGAATTTTGTGGCTCCATATGGAGCCACTGGGACAATTCGGGTTAAACATACCTCTACTGACCTCTATATTAAAAATTTTGATTTATATATGAAAATAGTGTTGTTTTAAAAACAATTTTGAGCTCAAACTTTCTAAAAACTGGTACGCTTTTAATTTTTCATTTAATTTTTCTTTTTAACGTGAAAATAAGACTACAATTTGCAGAGTTATGATTTTTTACTTTTGGAAAAAAATTTTATTTTTTTTGTTGCATTAAAAAAATCAAAAAATCTTAATTTAAAAAAATTAACCGAAATGTTTTGGAAATATTTTCTTAAACTATACCCTATACAGATACAAAAATTCGTGCGATTATGTTTAATAATTCGATCGTTACGAAATTTTTTGATAGAAGTGTGTCTTTTTAGAAATTTCGAGTTTGAATATTTTACGCTCGGTATTTTGTTGAAAAATACTCCTGGTTAAAAATGCCTCCAACGTTGCATAAGTTTTTTATATACGGACCAGAAATTATAAAGCGTGTACTTTTATCAACTGACCAATTGTCGGAGGAAGCACAAGAAGCTCGTAATAAAGACTTAAAAAGTTAAAGAGAACATTTCCTTCGTAAATGCAGTCATATAGAACATTTTTTTTTTTGTTGATGAAAGAACCAATGAACCTTATACAAAATACGATTGGTCTACGACCTGAAAGGAAAGGGATAGATTATATGAGGAAGAATTGATTGGAACCATACGTAAAACATTTTGTAACTATTTTTTTCAACATACGATTTTAATTTTAAAAACCTCGGTTTTTAAAAAAATTTAACTTTTTTATAAATTTTGTTAAAAATATGAAAAGAAAATTGAAAATTCGGCCAAACATATTGATAGATTCAAGATAGAATTCAATTACGAACATTTAAAAAAAAAAGTTGTACAGCTAATGTAAATTCTATGACCAGAACATCAATTTGGGTGGGACATTATGGCTTTGCCCCACTGTGCACCAGCAAAGTTGGATTATCTATGAGGATTTCAAGACAATGTGGTAGGCATGATTGTATACGATTTTTAGTTAATGTGGGAGAGCTTAAAATGCAGCAGATAAACGTAAGGAAAACGTGACTTTATGTTTATCAAACAAATGAAGCAAACATAAAATCTTAGTATGGAAAAGAGGAAGTAAAAGTGTAGATAAGTTATATATACAAAGAAAGAAAATATAAAAGAAATAATATAGCATTTAGTGAAGAAAATATTTTTTTTTTATTAATTTAAACCATTTACTATACAGAAAAATATTAAATTAAAAGTATGATATGCCTTAAATAAAAACAAAAAAATTAAAAATAATTAAATAATTTAAAATTTTGCAGTATTTAATTTACTTGTGTAAAATTAAATAAAAGATAATTGTAAGTAATAACAAGTAAAGAAAATTATGTTTTTGCTTACCTAAAACTATTTTCAATACAAAAATAACAAATAATTAAATAGATAAGAAGTTAGAAATGATTTTCCTTTTAACATAAAAATCTAAAAACTAAAGAAAACTATTTTATCCCTTCAGGAAAAATCGGAAGGGTTCCATCTAAAAGTGATAAAGAAACATTCCCCACCGTATCTTTCGGCAGCTTAAGGGTATTTTTGTATTTACGTTCTTTCCAAACAGCTTCTTTAAGAATGCATGTGGAAACTTTTACTTATTGTCAAGCAATGACAACAGAAAATATTACTATGACCGTTTCCTAGCCGCTTATTATAGAATTCGATAGTCTAGTGGTAGCGCGCTTGACTGTCGCTCAGGGGTTCCTGGTTCGAATCCTGGCCGGGCATTTTCATGATAAGGGAGAAGAATCTTTCCACATTAATTTTTAGATAAGGGGAGAGGACTGCTTCCAATTCACTTTTTAAGACAGCGGAGAGGAATGTTTCCACATTCATTTTTAACAGAGCGGAGAGGAATGTTTCCCTTTAATAACATGCTATGTAAAAAAAGAAATGGAGTGTTCAACGGAAGCGAATGCTTGCTACATTCCATGGAATGTTTCCTGTTTTTATCCGGGAATGTTTCCATTTCCTGGTGGGATAAGCTATTATAAGCTATTTTCAATACAAATTAAAAAGCTAAAAATAATGTTATGCCATCAGCCGTAGAAAACAAATTAAAAATAATTAAATTAATAAAATTTTTGAAATATAAACAATAATAATGATTGTTAAAAATAATTTGTTTTATTTATCTAAAACAATTTTTTAGAAAGAAATTACTTGAAAATTATTTTATGCTCTGAACATTAGAAAACTAGTTGGAAAATATAATATAAAAAATATTTAGAGATAGTTTACTTATGTAATTTAATTTTATTTAAACTAAATTGTGTTAAAAATAAAAGCATCCAATGAGCATTATATATTTTTATTGGCTTAAACTCATTAAAAAAAAATACAATTATTATTTAATGCCATCAACAGTAGCAAAATAAAAAGTTAAAAGGCATAAAACAAAAGACTTAAGCCACGAACTTGATGCTATTGATTTCAAAGTGCAAAGAAAACTTTGATGACAATATAAATGCAAACAAAAACTATAAAAATTAAACATAAAACCAATCGTATAATTGCCAAAAGAGCAGAAATATATATTTATAACTCGGACAAAATCATCTCAACAATACAGTAGTGAGCACAAATAACGTCGAAAATATTTACTAGCCATAATCACAAGTTATTACTATGTGCTTGAGGTCAACGTCAGGCAGTTATAGGAAATTATGCAGAACCAAACATAGACGAAACAGTAGTCAAAATCAGCGAAAACAACTGCAGTCAACTAAATTCTTGTTACTGCATAACCACAAATTACCATAATTATGTGGCGTCCCACACGATGACTCGTAAATCCATCTATAGTCATAAATGTTAATGGCTTTATTTGGTCGTGTATGTGTGCGGTAACATTTATTTGTCTGCATGTATGCGCTTAAGCCAAACGACTAACTATGTTGCCATAATCAAAACCAAGCTGTTGACCAAGAATGCTTTGGAAGCAGAAATAAAAAATAAAAATCTGCTAGTGTACAAGGAAAAAGAATTGCAATTGCATGTATTAGCATTTGTTGCTGATTGCCCCGTTGTCGTTGTTGTTCTTGTCTAGTACTTTGTCATTATCAAGCTAAAGCTACGTGTTGTTAAGACTTTATTTGCTTGCTAATTTTGAATTTATTTTCGCTGTTGTAGCAACCTATTGCCCATTTTTCTATATAGTTACCGACATTAATGAATAATATATGATTATTGTTTTTTTATTTTAAGAGCTTGCTTGATAAGAGTTTTAAAAATACTTTTATCTTCCATTGATAAGGGACATTTTTCGATAATTCGATGTTAAAAAATTTAACAGATCGACTCTCCGACAATGCAAAATGCTCAAATTTTTTAAAACACATCACCCATTAACACCATCAGTTTTGACTTTAAAAGTAGGTACGTTGATTATATTTAGAAATTCAAGATGCAGGACACAAAAAATATTTATTTAACTAAATACAATATTAAAAAATTTTAGTAAAACTTATATTAATTTCAAATCGTCAAATAACAACAAAAAGTTTTAAAAATGCTCTAAGAAGTAGTATTTCTTATACTATGTTCAAACAGAGAGTTTGGCTTGAGTTTAGTTTGAGTTTAGCCGAAACTGTTCACACAAAGATGCGTCTTCAGAATTGAGTTTAGTTTGACTTTTCTTTGATTATGTGTTCTAATATATTTTGGGTTTCTTTGCATTAGTTAAAAATAAGTGCAAATTTAGAGACAATTTTATTAACAAGTAAGCCCGTGTGGCGTTAAAACGCCAGAATAAACATACCTAGATTTAATTTTAACCTATTGAATAGATTTTCAACTGATCAAAATTGAAATGAATTAATTTTGGCCTTTTTGCAATATATCTTATTCAATTTTTGTTTAAATTTTAAAAAATTAAAAAATGTTCCGTTCAACAGTTTAGAAATCTTTTTTCAACTGTAAGATATCATTCCAGTATCACTTTGATATTGAATATATCAATTCATAGTTTTAGCCAGTGGTGCCAACTACACGGAAATTACGAATTTCTACGAATATTTAAGCCTTGCACAGATAAACGGACAAAGGTAAATCTATGGATTTTGAAGAATATCACACAGAATTTTCGTAGACTTAGCTTTTTTTTTCACCAAATTTTATGCAAAAATTTTCGAATGAAAATTTATTTACATAATTTGTTAAAACTTTGAGCTTATCAACACTTGTAAATAAAAAAACTGTTTTAAGCAATCTAATTTCGAAGTGAGCCAGCGGGAAGCCTCATTTGTGGCGAGTGCATACAGCTTAACCCATTAATGCTCACCACCAGAACTCGTTGAGTTTAATTCTAGAAACTTTCGGCATTAATTTGTATTAATGTTAGACGGAAAACTCTGAAGTTTAAGAAAAAGTTCAAAGGATTTGGGTGTGGCGAAGTGTGTAAACGTATGAGATCGTAAACGTATAAGGGGTCTGTAAGTTCAGAATTAAAAAAAAACTTAAAAAATTAGAAAAAATTAGAAACTGGAAACTTTTCATTTCGTAGCGCAGCCGTTCAACTCTAATCTAATGCAATTTTTAAATTATATTGTCTTTCTTCTTGATGTTTATAAAAAAGAAAAATAATACACCTGAGTTTAATTTTTCACTTTTCTTTTACATATTGCACTTTAAAGGTAAATTTTAGAATTTATATGGAAAAAAAACATATTTTTGGCTTTCTCACACTGTTGGAAGCAAAAGCTTTACAGTGGCTGCGAATTTTGAAAAAATGCTTTCATCGCGCACATATCATACGTTGTCATTAATGGGTTAAAACAATTTTAAAGTATAATGATTACCGATTTAAGAAATCTAATGTTTCTTTAAAATAAATTAAAGTTACGTTTTATGTTATGTTTTAAAGTTTTAGTTATAGTAGCATACCTTAAAGTAATAGATGTTAACTATTTATACTTTTAGTTATGTTTTACGTTGTTTGTAACTTTTATAAGTTTAATGCAAATTTTATAAAAAAAATCAAATATATACAAAAAATTCGTAAAAAAATGTTAATGACTTCAATTGAGTAATTTTATTAGCTGTTAGTTTTAAACTAAAAAAAAAATATAAATTTGCTAACACGTATTTACACGTCTTTTTTATGTCGCATTTGTGGGTTTTTACTCTCCTCGGGTTGGCATCACTGATTTTAGTCGTGAAATTATAAAAGATTATTCGTCAGTATAACAGTATAGCGGTAGCGCTAAAAACCTCACATATTTTTAGGCATATGCTGAAATCAAGAAGAGAAAAAGCAACATAACAACAACAATTATAAACAAACTTTAACTCGCTATAACTTAAAAAACATACATTTTTAAGAAATAAAAAGTCCAGTTTGCACATCTACAGGTCTAAACCTACCAAACCATACTAAATTTTTTAAGATTGGACTTGTACTTAAAAAGCCTTACGCCGTACAAAATTTGCGTTTGCGTAACATATATAAGATTACTAAAATTTGCAATGATTTAATAAATAATTTATTGAAATGGAGTTGCTAAGTTCGCAGAAGAAAATAAATCAAATGCTGAGCAGAAGAAAGGCAAACTTTATTTCTCACAACAACTATGAACATACCTTGTCATCTAAAAAATTGCATATGAACGTACCCTTTCATCTGAACATTAGCATACTTTTAGGGATTTCTCAAATTGAGTTTTGATAATTGCAGAAAACAAATTGAGTTTAGTTGAGTTTCATTCTGCATAATTGTACTGGAAACTAAAGAGTTTATTTTGAGTTCAATGGCAAAACTAAACTTTGTACTGGATACTCAAACTAAACTCTGTGTGTGAGCATAGTATTAAAATCAATTGGTTAAAAAAATATCAAATAATAAAACACTCTTAAATAAAACCACCACCAATTTAATTCAATAATTCAACAATCACTATAATTGTACTTGCTTGATAAAGTTTATAAAATTTTATATTTTTCTACTATATCGTATTCAGTATTTTAGAGACTGGACAGACTTGATTGTCTCTTTACCTTTAAAGATTTTGAGCAGTTCATTAACAGTATCCATTGTAGGGTGAGAGGATCCCTCCCTGGAGTGTCCCACTGTGAGCTTTCCTTTTCATGGACTTAGTGCCCCACTCAGTTCGAACCCTTCTGCATTTGTGTAGATTGTCTAGCCATGTGCTTATACAAGTGGCTGCCAGGCGCGTATCCAGAAAAAATTTCAGGGGGCGGTTTTTATTTTTTTTGTTTAGACTCATTCCAATTTCTTTTTTTATATAATATATATTAATAATATATATTTTTTTTGAGCTAATGCATTTAAAATTTCTTTCGTGGTCACTTCCTCATCTCTGCGAACATTTAAAAGAGCTAACTCATTGAAATTTTCTTCTCCAGTTTTACTTCTCATGCATGTTTTGAGTCTCCAAAGCGACGAAAACGAAGGTTCGCTTGAAACGATTGATGGATTATTGATGGATTATTGATGGATATATAACGCATAGACATATAAAAGTTACAGGACAATTTGGATGATTGAAGCAGTGCCTATAAATATAGGGTACAAAATATTTGTCAAATTCAATATATAAACTGAAAAAACATCACTTTTTAAACACAATTCAACACAATGCCTTTAATATCAATGCATGATTTTTCATACAAAATTTAAGCAAAACTTTCAAGCAATTCTTTAACCACAATTTATTAAAAAAAAAATTTTGCATTAAACATATTTCGTAAAAGTAGGAACAAATTGTTTTCAATATGTCGTCCATTTCATATTGAAGTGTAATATCAGTTGCACTGGTTTGGCTCAAATTTTGTGCGGTCCCATAGCCATGCAAATGCCAAAATAGTCTATATTGAGGTCAATTAAATGCGATTTTCTAAATAAGGTATCATTGGAAATTTTATTTTGAGGAAAAAATACAAGACTTTTGTAAAAATTACAGTTACATGACCCATCATTAATATAAAAGTTTAATACCATGTCAGCAACAGGCGCAATAATTTTTTATTTTCATTCTTTTCATTTTTTTACGTTCCATTACCTTTCCAAAGATATGAAATGAACGTGTATTCTTTAAAGGTTCAGAAGTTATGGCGAAAAAGCTTTTTCAACGAATTCAACTAGTGTTGATATTTATTGTGAAAAGACTACAATACATAGAGACTTAAAAAATTTTTACGTAAAAAATAAAATTTTTTTTTTCAAAATACATGTTTTGTTTGCCTTTAAAAACGCATCTTCTCCTCGCTAGGTGGCATAAAAAAGTAGTCCTTTTTAGCCGGTGTCAAGATATTTTGGTCCCAATTTATCAGAAACAAAAAATTCAAAGTACATATTAATAAGATTACGACAACCTTAACTACTATTATATAGTTTCTTTACAATTTTCCCCCGCTGCGGTGATCAAAAGCGTTGAAAATGACAGAGTTTTTTAAAAAGTAGCACTAAATTTTTCCTACTGAGCCAAACCTAACAATTCTAGTAAAGGTTGTAGTTACAAGTACCCTTATTAAAATGCACTTTGACTTTGTTGTTTCCGATAAATTGAGACCAACATATATTGACCCCGGCTTAAAAGGACTGCTTTTTTTATGCCACCTAGCGAGGAGAAGATGCGTTTAAAAGAGAAGAAGATTCATTTAAAAACAAATAAAAAATTTATTTTGCAAAATTTTTGTATATTATTTACATTAAGAATAAAAACCTACTTTAAAATTAATCAAAAAATTTTAAAATAGAAATTAACGCTTTTGCGTTTCTACAAAATAAAATTTAAAATAAGCTTATTAAAATTTCAACTATAAACTCATTTCTTTTTTTATAATTTTTTCTTATTATTTCTTTGCAAAAACAAAACACACGTGGCTATCTGAGATTGAATTAAAAAGTATGTGCTTATGTGCTAAAGAATCTATGGCAATAATTGCCAGACAATTGAGACCAAGCAGAGAAATACCCCGATTTTACATTTGATTGTGTGAAAATATTTTTTATATTGGTTTTACAAATAATGAACATTAAATGAAATAAAAACTAATTTATTATTTTAATATTTAAAATTTTTATTTTAAAGCCGCATATTTTATGCCGCAATAAAACGCAAACTTCATCGAATGGAGTTAAAATATGGTATTCGAGGGGTTCCAGGTGTCGCTAATTACAAATCTAAGAACAATATTTTAAAATTCTGTTTTTAAATATTTGTTTTCAATACTAATGTTTTTATTTTAAAGTCTTTTTTGAACAAATGTTCTAAAACTGTAAATATTTACTATAAAAGTATATTTAAAAACATTGCTTAAAAAAACTTTTGCCTTAAATTGAGCTGTACAAACATTTGAGTTTAACTTGAATGAAATTGTTTCAAGATCTATTTCAAAAAAAAATTCTTTAATATGAACATAGTTTCATTAAATTTTTACACATATTCCCTCAGCGTACTTAAAAAATTTTAAGTTCCTTTAAATTCGTTCGTTTAAATTCGTTTATTTCGGGGGGAGGGGTTTAACCCCCAGAACGCCCTGCGTACACGCCTGGTGGCTGCTCTTACCTGCTTTCGGTAGGAATACAACGCTTGCCGTCCTCCATGCCAGAGGCAAATAGTTTAACCTAATACATTCATTAAATATATTCTCAAGCCAAGGGACGACTCCCGGAAATTTTGATTCCGAGAACGAGTTCGTAGTCCACGTAATTTTGTCCAGCCTGTAGCGGGTTTGCCCCATTTCTTCTTACTGTAATAGGATTTGGAGCCTTAGTATAGCCAAGAAAATGTGCCTTTCAATGGAATCCTGACTGCTCTCCGTCCACTCACCATTTTCTTTGTGTAGCTTGCTCTAAATAGAGGGCTGCTTTGAGTGTAGCTTCCTGAGCCTTGCTGAGTCCTTGGTCTGTTCTATGCTTGAGCAGAAGTTCTTCCAAGAGTGCCTTTTTACTTTGCGTACGTTTGTATTAAAGAGTTTGAGCCTGCTTTGCATTCCTCCCACACAGTAAAAAATTTGAGGGTAAATTTTATCTTTTTTATAACATTTGTGTGGTATAAACTTTTTTTGTTCCAAATAATTTATAAATTTTATACCACAGGAATATTATAAAAATAATAAAACGAATATAATTTAAAAATTTTATATGGATATCATGTGTAAATCAAAATATATTCTGGTTCGAAAAAAAAAATTCACCGAAATCGGGAAATTTAAAAATATAGTGGTTTCGATTGGTCTGACGAAAAAATGGTCTGGAAAAATTTATAAGATTTGATGGTATAACTTATAAAACATTTTTGGTTTGGATTTATATGTATACAAAATAGTATAAAATTTATGCTCATATTTTTTACTGTGCCCGTTTTTTTTTGGTCAGCTATTTTGGCTAGTTTGAAGAAATCTTTTAGGTCACGTATTTGTTCTAGTCTAACTTCTCTTTCGCATGGGCTTACAAGACGAGTGATATGCTTTTATGCTTTGAGAAGATGAACCAAGATACTCTTCAGGGACGTCTCAATGCCCTTATAGATACTATTTCAAATATTAAATAAAGCTACTTTCAACTATTTACATATTAATTAAATTAAAATTTAATATATATATTTAAAAACGAAATCAATTAAAATTTATGTTAAACACGTTTTGCTAGAAGCGCTTATTTAAGACGCGTGCATTGAAGTCAAGCTTTACGAACTCACTAACTTCTTCTTCTCTCTTTCTTGTTGCAATTGCGAGAGTGAAATTATTTGCTTGTTCCTTGTGCGCAGTGTTACCATATGGGCAGATAAAACTTTTTTCCAGTTTTTTGATAGGGTAGGTAGTTTTCCAGTTTTTGCCTAAAATATAGTGTTTTTTTATTTTACCTTGTTTTTCAAGTTTTTACGATTAAAACAATGCTTACTTGTTTTATGAATCAAATACAATAGATAAAATAAATTGTATGTTACAACAAAAATATAAGTAAAATTTTAAGCTGCTACTACTACTTTTCACTCTCTTTCAAGAATGTATTTATGTGGTAGCGTTGTTGCTATTATTGTTGCTTTCATTTGATTTTGAGAATGATTTTCTAAAGTGTGTCAACTTTTTAGCACCTACAAATATTTTAAAAAGCAAGACTATACTATTTTCAATTTATGTCTTTTTCTACCTTATGTCATTCAATCAAAAAAAATGCAAGAAATTGACGATAATTAATAAATGCACCACATTAATTTCAGTTATGGGGCATTTACGTGAAGCGGGCCACGAAAATAATGTCAGATTCTGGATTTTGTTCATATTTAGACTAATTATACTTCGATATGGCCTGAATAAATGTACATAATTATTTTTTTTTGTTAAGCCTAATTGCCAGTTTATAAGCCTTTAAAGAATTAAAAAAGTTTAAGGAACGGATTTTTTAAAAGCTATTACTGCTATTATCCAAAAACATAAATAATAAGTAGAGTTTTTTTGGCAGTTATAAAAAATTTTAAATTTAATTTTTTTTCAGTGTAGGGAACCGGAAGTAACTTTTCAAATCGGGTTTCACTTAATTTCGGTATTGGTGCAAAGATGCAAAGGTGCCGCACTTAGCGAACAGTATAAAAATAAATAATAAATTAAATATAAGTCGAAAAGGAACGATTTTATTTTAAAAGTTTAACAACTTTGCAATGCTCACTATAACTTGTTCTTTTAACACTAATGCCATCGGTTATTGGTATACACCAGCATTGCTCTATCTCTCACTCTTGTAAGCCCATTGCTCTATTTTCTGGTAACTGCAGGCTTGCACGTGTTGCTAATTTTTTAAGGTTCCCACCAATATCATCGCATGGCCCTTTCCCATGTGACGTGGCTTGATATCAAAAGCTTTGGTATCAAAATCTTCTTTATAGTAGTAAAGATTTATAAAGTTAAATTTGTTCTTGAAATGTTGTGAGGCTCCGTCGGTACCATAAATTATTTTTTAACTGTCATTCTTTTATCTAAGAGATGCTGGTGTAATATTTTTTGAAAACCATAAAATGAAGCTGTATCGTGTTTAAGATCATTTGATATCATTACTATACTCCCGTGTCTTATTTGATTTTCAGCTCTGTAGTAAAATACTGACGTTAAAAGTGTAGCTTGTTCCATTGTTCCAATGGTAAGACTGTGCTGCATCTTGTAAAACAAAACTGTAATTTTCTGCAAAATTGCAAAAAATTGCAGCACCGATTTGATTGTTAAAAGAACATTAGTGTTAAAAGAACAAGTTATAGTGAGTATTGCAAAATTGTAAAAATTTTAAAATAAAATCGAACGCAAACGAATGCAGATACCATTCTAAAACTTTCCACGTATTATTTATGGACTAGCTACATTTTGAGGTAAAAATAAAAAAAATCAAAAATACCGAAGTTAAGTGAAACCCGATTTGAAATGTTACTTCCGGTTTCCTACACTGAAAAAAAAAATTAAATTTAAAATTTTTTATAATTGTCGAAAACATATAATTTACTCATAAAAACACTACTAGCCTTATTTTTTATGTTTTTGAATAATAGCAGTAATGGTTTTTAAAAAATCCGTTCCTTATATTTCTTTAATTCTATAAAGGCTTATAAACTGGCCATTAGGCTTGATAAAAAAAAAGCAATGAAGTGCATTTATTCAGGCCATATAGAAGTACAACTAGTCCAAATATGAACAAAATCCAGAGTCTGACATATTTTCCCACTTCACGTGAAATGCCCCTTTCACGTGAAATGTCCCTCATTTGAATTTACTGAATGAAAATAATATTGAAACTTTTTGGAAACCAAATTTTGATCAGAAACGTGGAGATAATTCCGCAGTCTTTCCACTACATAGAAAACTAGTTTATGCTGTTTTAACGATTCCTGTAGCAACAACAAATGTAGAGCGCATTTTTTTCACAAATATCTATAGTAATAAAACTAATTTTCTGTTTGTTTGTTTGTTTTGCCTTTATACAAATCTAAATGGCTCAACGGATTTCACTCAAACTAGATATACATATTAAGTGCATCCTAACTTAAAATGTTACATACTTAGTTTTTGCTACGCCCCCTCTGAAATTTTTCAACTAACGGTAATTCTGTTATTATAATACTTTTTAGCATCGGAGTTTTTTGTGTATTTAACTTGAAAATTTTTTTGTTATTTTGACATCAAAAACACACACATATATTCAAAATTGTTAAAATTTCTAGTACAACGCCTTTTTCATAAAAAATCGTTACCTAAGAAAGAGAAAAAAACGACATGAAAATCAAAGTTTGGTCTTTCGATAAAAATATCTCCGCTGTCAATTAATATATTTCATTCAAATTTTTTTTGTTCAAAAGTTCAATAAAATCTCTTTACAAAAATAGGTTGAACAGTACTGTTAAGTCAGTGTATATATGTTTTATGATTATGTCAAAAAATGTTCAAAATATTGACTTTTTATGCAAAAAATGACTCAAAAATTGTTTTTGTTGTAAAAATTAAATTAATTAAAAATTGCACTTCTGGCTACCTTTCATATGACATAGCACTTATTTGCAAAAATTCTTCCAGCTAAGCGCAAAAATTATTTTACTGTTTATGTCATTAAAACAACGAGGGTACCTACCCTCTGATTTTTTTTCGCGAAATTTATTTTTTCCAAAATGTTGTTATATTTTTACAAAAAATTCAAGTCTCAAAAATAATTTATGTGAAAAAATTACCCCAATATCTCTTTCCAATCAAAAGCTATGTCTAAAAGTCTATTTTTTCATACCAGCTATATTAAAATTCTCTATCCTAAATATCTTCCTAACATTATTGATATTCCTTTTATTATTCCTGTTTGTCTATATTTTTGAATGAATGAATTTTGACTTATGCTTGGTTTTCACTATGTCATTTTTATGATGACACAAAAGCTTATCACCTAAAATATCACCTTAACAAAACTTTAGAACACTTTCTGCATAGCTCTATTTAATAATTTTTTTTTTTTTTAATTTTCCAAGATTGCCAAAGTTAGAAAAAATGTCAACATGATGTTATTTTCATTTAATTGACCACTGAAAATGACATAGTGAAAACCTAGCATTATGGTTTGTTAGCTAGAAAAATGATACACTAATAATTCTCGTTTACACTATATTAAAAACTCTTTTTGGTTCTTGTGATTTTATAACATCAATTTACTGTATTTTTAAATCTGGGCCTCTTCTGAAGGTTCATGTACTTCTTTATAACTAGGGATCAGATTTTTATGCAAAACGTATAAAAAAGTAGTGTCAAAAATCTAAAATATATAAATTTTATGGAAAATTTCAACACATTTTGATCAAATATGTCTATTAAATCAATAATTTTAGAAAATATAATATATGTTGCTATCCTATCTTCACGCAGGATTTCATTTAAAATCCGATCGCTATTTATAACTATCCATTGTGCTCGAATAATATCAGTTGTATGTTAAATGTTTTTGTTAAGCGTTCTTCAAGAGTATTTAAATTTAATATAAGGATTTTCCAGAATATTCTAGATGTAGAGCTATCGGAATAAATTCTAAGGGTTTAAGCTTTTTTTAGTCAAATGTTTTTTCTTTATTATCATCGCAATTGTGACGCTGGATCTTGAAGAGCATTCCGATATCTCTGATCCCTGACTGATAGATCCTGAAAATTCTTGATTTCTGTCAGAATTGTGCATTAGTGTATACAAAAGTTTTATCACTTTAGAGTCACGAAATTTAGAAAAAAAGAGACTAAATACTTTTGTTACTTATTTAAATCAGGGAAGTAATTTAAGCACCACAAAAGCTTTTATATTCATAAATTTGTGTTAATCATAAAAAAAGTTACCTTCTTTAACAAAAAACTAATAATAATCCAACATAATTGAATAAGTTTACATTTTCAAAAAATTCTAAAGATCCCAACACGCCTGTCAGCATGAATGCTCATGCCAAGCAATCAATTTATTGCCATATTCTTAAGATCCATGAAACGAAAGTCTAGAAAAGTAGAAGCTGAGGTAGGTGTGAGCTATTGTCTAAGATTGTTATCAAAATTGAATGATTTACAATGCCTGCATAATTGACAGGTGAGAGAATTTATTGAAAACCCACAATAATAACAACAACAACAACAACAGAAAGAGGTAAAAAAATAGATCTAAAGAAGAACAATAATAAAAATCTTTGCAGCAGCAAAAATCTACACTACCAAAAAAACCACAAAAAAAAAAACACCTTAAGCAACAGCCCTCAATAAAAATGATTGTTGTTGTGGTCGTGAATTTGTTTTTTTTTTCTTTCTTAATACATATTATTGGATCTTTTCTAGTAACCACAGACTCAAGGGAGTCAATTGTTAAAATTCTTTTCCTTTACTATTTTCACTACTATTTCACTTGTGATTTTGTTGTGTCTTTTTTGATTTTGAGTTTGCATTTTTTTTTATTATGCCCGCGAGACTTCATTCAATATCTTGTAGTGGTATTTTTTTCATCATGACGTTTGGGGCGTTTTCAACACGAGCTGCCTGCCATTCAATTATGTTAAGGTTTAAAACACTTTCGTGATTTTAAATTTGAATGATTTACATTCAATAGCTGGGCAAACGTGCCAACGCAGATCAACTTCGTCATCGTCATCATCATAATCATCATCATCATCATCATCATCATCAACGTGCTCATCAGCTCCATTGGCATAATTGTCATTACTATCATCAAGGACGGTCACGTAGAAAAATTTGAAATTTTAATTTTTCGTACCTTGCATTGAATGGCATTATTTTGCTATTTTTGTTATTATTGTTGTTGTTGTTGCTGCTTCTGCACTTAGAAACCTTAAATATGTAATCAGCGCAAAAGAATCAAAAAGCACCAACGGGCACGATTTTGATTGGTATCTCTTCTTTGGTTGAATGAAATGCATGAATATCGTATAATGAGAAAGTCATTAAAATACGTGATTTTCAGGCTTACAAGCAATCGCTTACATCCTTTTTCCTTAAATCACACTTGACAGTGGCGGTTCACAACTGAGGCGTTGGGAATATGAGCTAAGATTGATGGATGGTTTCAGCGAAAAATAAGATTTTTTTTTAACATTTGCATTATATGTCATTTCTGATTTACATCAGGTAAAATAACGTGAATGTTACAAATATTTTGTTTTATTGAAGTTATTTTTTGTTATAATGACAGATTTTTTTAACAAGGAAGAAGTACTGATGACAAATATATCTGATTGAAAATAAAAAATAACTTCTTAAAAAGTTTTAAAATGTTTTGCATACACAATTCCTTAATATAGTTTTCATTAAACCAGTGATAATTTTTTAGAGTGTATTTTAAAAGTCAAAGACAAATTGGAATGAAATAAAAAGATGTGAAATAAAATTGAAAATATGAAGAGTTATACACAAAAATTTTACAACAAAGGCCATTTTGTCGATGAATGTTTATGTTTTACCTCTAGAAAACTCACGCGCCACCCAAAAAATAAAATTTTTTAAAATCATTTGGAAATAAGCAATATTTCGAGTTTTTAATTTCCGATTTTCTGATTTCCGAACATTTTAATAATGTTAAATATATAGCTAAATATATATTTTTTGTTCCTAGAGCCATATTGCACTGAAAATTCCTAAAGGAAATAATAAATACTAAAAAAAAATTATATTTAAATTTATTCCAATCAAAATTATAGTGTAGAAAAAAAAATCAAATATGGCGAGTATGAAGTTTTTAGATACTTTTTTTCCAAAGTTCTTGCAACCGAATAATAACCTTAATACGTTCTTGCACCTAACTAAATATCAAAAGTTACAAATATTTTTTTAAAGTTGTTGCAACTGAAAAATAACCTTAATGCAGCATTTGCTTTCAACAATTTTATTCAAAACTTTTTGCAACTGAATTATAACTCCAATACAACGTTCATGCAACTAACTGTATTAAATTAGTTGCAATGGTTTTTTCTAAAGTTCTTGCAACAGATTAATAACCGCAATACATCGTTCTTATATCAAGCAGAATTTTATAAGTTACAAATATGTTTTTTAAACTTGCATCAACTGAATAGCCTTAATACAGCACAAGTTTGCAATGATTATTATCAAAGTTTTTGCAACTTAATAAAAACCTCAAATCAAAGTTATTTTTTCTAACTAAATTTTTTGAGTTATAATAATGTTTCCTAAAGTTGTAGCAAGTTTATAACAAAGCAATAACCTCAATTAAAGCATAAGGTTGCAATGACTATTTCCAATGTTCTTGCAACTGAATAAAAACCTCATTTCAACCTTCTTGCAACAAAAAATTCTCATAATTTCACAATGATTCATTGCCATTCAACGAAAAATTTGTTCAATTTGGTAGTCTCGTTGAATCCAATGTTCTTGCAACTGAATAAAAACCTCATTTCGACCTCCTTGCAACAAAAAATTCTCATAATTTCACGATGATTCATTGCCATTCAACGAAAAATTTGTTCAATTTGGTAGTCTCGTTGAACGCTGAAATAAAACAAAAATGGATTACATGGTAGTAGAATCCTACACAAAGAAATTGACAAGCAAAGCAGAATTTTTTGTGAACAATAAAATTTATATTTTGCTTATAGCATTTTAGTGCGTCACAGCAAAATTGGAAACATTTAGTTGTAGTGACTTCCCTATGACTTAATAAAAACATCTTCAAACCAAAGTTTTGAACATTTAGATGTTGTGACATTGATAAAACTTAATATAAACATAAAGCAAGTTAGTCGCATCTAGGTTGCAAACTCGTTGCTGTATTTGTTACATTTACAATACACAAACATTTTTTATAAGTGCTACAAAAAGACATGTTGCAATAATGTTAATTTAACATAAAAATTACTTATTTTTTCAAAACTTTATGAAACATTTTTACAACAAGTGCATTTATTCGTAACATAATTAACACCGTACTTTAACTTATTTGCAACAAAACGAATGGTTTTTTACAAATTACTTATTTGAAACTTTAATACAACTTATTTGAAACTTTAATACAACCCATTTGTGACAAAATTTATTTAAAAAACTGGAATACCACCGAATTATATCATATTTTAGTTACAAATCGAAATCTGTGCTAGCTGGGTAATCATAACCAATACTATAATCATAACCATAACCATAACACCACAATAACCTCCTTATTAGTTATATATTTTTTATTTATACAGAAGTTGTTGCTGTTGTTTACCAAACTACTATAGTTGCAAATATTCTGAAGAGCGCTATCTAACTAATGGAATAGCACAAAAAACAGTAGCTCATAAGCGCAGACAATTGCCGAAGGGTCAACGAAACGCATGCAAAAATGTAAGCAATTGGCAATGCTTGTTATTGTTGTTATACGTTGGTTGCTTTTAAAAGTTCTTGATGTTTGTTGTTAGTAAATTACAGCAGTACCCAGATGAAAATCAAAGCAGGCCTGCCGATGGAAGGAATATGGCAGGTTGTAATTTTAATGCTATAGAATACTATTTTTGAAATTTTAAAAACTTCTTTACTTCTAAGTATGGTGCATTAGCAAAAGTAACATGTTTACTAATGCGAAATTCCGGTTAATTTTAAGGGACAGCAACTGCAATATCTTCATGATTGTTGTAAATTGCCGATTTTGATAGCAACAATGTTGTTATGTATGTATATTATTTCAACAACATCACAACAGTGCGATTGTTGGCTAGGGCTTCAGTTTTTATTATTGTTTTTTTAAAAAAATCTTGATTAGTGAGATCGAATCTCAGAAGAGGCATAATTGTTTTTTTTTCTCAACAACATCACAACAGTGCGAACGGATCAGTTAGCTAGGGCTTTAGTTTTTATTCTTGTTTTTTGGAATCTTGAGTAGTGTGTTTCAATCTCTTCAGGCACATAATGTTTTTGTGATTTGCTTGAGTGAAATCTCAAAAACGACACTTTTTAAATACTCCTGTTTTCTTAGAATTTTTGTTGCTTTTGCTTTCATCAATCACAACAAGAGAATATCAAACTAAAAATATTTCTATTAAAGCAATGAGAATCGAACCCGCACCCTTTTGATTGATAGTTCAACATGCTACCATCTAGTCCAAACACCTTCGTTATGTTAAGTAGTTCATTCAATATTAAGTACTAGCTGAAACCCGGCACGTTGCTGCCACGCTCCCTTGCATGTGTAAATTGAGGTCGAATAATGAATTTCGATGCTGTGCGACCTATAAATCCAAAGCTGCTAGATATCCCAAATTTGGGTTGTATGGGAGGTGCAACGCCCCCGTGACCAACGACCATTATATGTGATCAATGAAACTGAATGTGTAAATTAAGGTCGAATACGGGATTCCGATGCTGTGTGACCTGCAATTCCAAAGCAATTAGATATCGAAAATTTGGGTCAAATAAGAGGTCCCTTGGCAAAAGCCCATAAAATTTAATCAATGAAATGGCATGTGTACATTTAGGTTGAATACTGAGTTCCGACGCTGTGCGACAAATAACTCAGAAGCTATTCGATATCGCAAATTTGGGTTGTATGGGAGGTGTCACTCTCCCTTGTCCAACGCCCAAAAAATGTTACCATTGAAGTGCATGTGTAAATTCGGATCGAATTCTGAATTCCGACACTGTGCGACCTATTATTCCAAAGCTATTCGTAGCACAAATCTGGGTTTTATGGGAGATACCAGTCCCCCTTTTCCTACGCCCATAAAATGTTATTAATGAAACTGCATGTATGAATTGAGGTCGAATTTTGCATGTTTAGGTTGCACTTGTCCAACGCCAAAAAATGCTTTCAGTAAAACTGCATGTGTAAATTTAGGTCGATTACTGATGGTCGATGCTGTGCGACCTATAACTTCAAAGCTTTTCGATAGCATAAATTTTGGTTGTATGAGGGGAGGTGAAACTCCACCGTTTCCAAGCCCATAAAATGTTTTCAATGTAACTGCATGCATAAATTGATTTCGAATATCTAATTCCGATGCTGTGTGACCTGTATCTTCAAAACTATTCGATATCGCAAGTTTTGGTTGTATCGGAGGTTCCACTCCGCCTTGTTTAACTCCCATAAAATGTCAACAGTGGAACGACATGTGTAAATTGTGGTTGAATATCGAATTTCGAGGCTGTGCGACCCATAACTCCAAGGCAATTTGATATCGCGAATTTTGTATATATTTGTGGGCGGTAAAGGGGGTGTGGCAATTTTTTCTTAAACCATCTCGTACTCGGAACAAATCCACTGTCAAATTTTATCTCGATCGGACCAGTAATTTCCAAGTCTCTTTATCTTTTCTTAAAAGTAGGCGTAGCTATAGTGGGACCACGCCCATTTTAAGTATAGTTATCGATAGTTATCATACGAACTTAATTACCTAATTTTAGTTCAATACGACAAAAACTGTCTTAAATATAGCATTTTTATTGATTTGTGGGCGTTTAAAGGAGGTGTGGCAAATTTTAAATATGCCTATATTGTTTGCGTAAGTGCAAGCAATAAGTTGACAAAGTTTTATCGCAATTGGATGAACGTTATTGCAGCGCATAGCGAACGAACAAACAAACATTCATTTTTATATATTAGATTTCTATTAACTGAAGCTATGTTGCAGTATATGATAAGAATATATTAAAAGGATTGTGCATTAGCTATCCTACACATTATATTGTGAATGCGTGAAGCTATGTTGAATCAGATCACAGTAATATATTAAAAGGATTGTGTATTGGCTATTCAAACAACAAAAGTAGCAAGGTTTAATTGAAATGGCTGAAAACTATCACTAAATGCCAATTGCTTTAGGTGGAGATTTTAATTGCGGTTTAAGACATGAATGTTAACAGGCAGTTAAACAATTTCGTTTTCACAAATTTAATTTACAAATAATAAGCGTTTTAAATATTTGTACAACACGATTGGGGACAACTATTGATGTAATATTTGCTAGATATATTGACGACATAACATATATAAGCAGTAGCGTATATATGGGGCCAGATCCGCGGGTCTGCATCCCTCCAGAGCCATGCATTGCCAATGTATATGCATTGCCAATGTATATGCATTGCCAAACATCTTTTTTTTCTCAAGAAAGTTATCAAAATTTGATTTAGTTAAGTGTTTTGTGTTTCCAAATCGGTCAATAATTACTAGAGATATAGTGACATGTGTAGTTTCCAAAAAATCGGTGATGTTTAGATTTAATTCAACAAGCCCATAATTTTTTAACTATACCTACCGTTTTCCGACGTTTCAGCAAAGTAAGGCAGTGAAACATGACATTCGGCTTCACAAAACATTCATGTAATAAAGTATTCAAATAATAAAGTATTCAAAAGTATACTTTTTTAAGGTTATATTTTTTACGGACCCCCCACAATTAAAAGCTATTTACGCCACTATCTATAACATACGTTTGTTATTACAGTTATCATAAACCCATAATTTCATTGATAAAATTCTATAATTATAATTGAACATTTTTGCAATAAAAACTTTTTTTAAAAAAAACCAACTTCAAACCACTACAAAGTAAAAAATAATTTTAAATTACTTTTCACATTAATTCTTGGTCAAATTTGATAATTTATTTATATATGTTATTA
Organism: Dichetophora obliterata; assembly: GCA_963920525.1. Taxonomy (NCBI): domain Eukaryota; kingdom Metazoa; phylum Arthropoda; class Insecta; order Diptera; family Sciomyzidae; genus Dichetophora; species Dichetophora obliterata. Next base: position 16,970,532 of record OY986438.1, on the reverse strand, counting down.
AATTGAAAATCTTATTATTATAATTTTTTTTCTATTTTGTATTATTATCATTATTTTTTCCATGAATATAAAACCTTTAAAGCTGAAGCGTTTATTTTATAAAAGTCTGATTATATAAGCGCCGACTTTAAAGGTCTTATATTCATGGAGAAATTAATATATTTATGATGATAATATAAAATAGAAAAAAAAAATTGTAATAAGATTTCCAATTCAATAATATAAATAAATAAATAAACAAATTTGACCAAGACTTAATGTTGAAAGTAATTTAAAATTATTTTTTACTTTGTAGTGATTTTGAAGTTGGTTTTTTTTTGTAAAAAAGTTTTTATTTCTGCCTTTTAAGAGATTATGATAACAATTTTTCCCATTCTTGTGGTGAATTTTCGCACCCTGGTGTTAACATTAACTGAAAAACAGTCTTTTTCTTATATTGCCACGCCCTTTTGTCCAAAAACGCCCACTTTATTGACCGTAACTTTTCATAATAATGCCTACTCCTGAACCGAATTTCAGAATCCTAGTGTAAATATTATTCGAGTTACGGCGTTTTTCCAATATTGCCACGCCTTTGTCGAATAACGCACACTTTCTTGAACATAACTTGTAATAATTGTTCCAACCCCTATACCAATTTCCAGTACCCTAGTGTTAATATAAACTGAGATACAGTATTTTTCCTTTATTGCCACGCCCTTTGGCCCAATGACGGCTACTTTCTTGACCGCACATTTTCATAATTATGCCTATATTGCCACGCCCTTTATCGAATAACGCCTACTTTTTGATCATAATTTGTAATAATTGTTACTACCTCTGTACCAATTTCTAGTACCCTAGTATCAATATTAACTCAGATACAGTATTTGTCTTGTATTGCCACGCCACTTTTGTCCAACAACGCCCACTTTCTTTACTGCTAGTTTTCATAATTATGCCTACCCCTGTACCTAATTGCAGTACTCTAGTGTCAATATTATTCGAGTTACAGAGTTTTTATAATACATATTGCCACGTCTTTGATCGAATAACGCCCACTTTTTTGAACATAATTTTTAATAATTGTGCCTACCCCTGTACTAAATTTCAGTACTCTAGTGTTAAAATTATTCGATATACAGAGTTTTTCTTATATTGCCACGCCCCTGTGTCGAATACCGCCCACTTTTTCAGACATGCACCTAATGTCTCTATCTGTTGACAAAAATTGTGGCAATCGGGCAAGTACTTTAGGAGTTATCAATGTACATATATTAAAAAAAAAACCAACCAACTTGAGAACCTCCTCCTTTTTGAAGTCGGTTGAAAATAATTAAAAATTAATGTAACATGCAATAAGTAAAATAATAAAGAATTGTAAAAAAATTTAGTGGTGTGATTATATCGTGTTTTTTTTAATTAACTTTGATATTTAAAATTTTTGAATTTAAAAATTATTTTATTATTGTATTATAAAAAAACCCATTAAATTATCTAATATATTAAACTTCGAAAAAACTCCGCTACTCTCGTGTGCCCAACACTGCATCTGTTTTTTTTCTTAACGGCTTTTAGTTTTGTTTTTGTTTTTTTTTTAGTTTGTTATTTGTTTTGCATTAATTGCTTGTAATAACAAAGCGAACGCGTTAATTTTCTCATTGTGTGCTCGTACGTTTGTTCTTAATGAAGCAAATTAAATGAGGATTACTTAACAGCTACGATGGTCGAATAGGTAAGCTGATGCACTTACACCTCACTCGGCCGAGGTTCAAGTCTGCGGATAATGGTAATTTATCAAATGCCGGCAACATTGTCGGCCTTTTTAGTCTAGTCGAGAGTTCGCTGGACTATCAACCCAGAGGTCTCTGGTTCGAATCCGGGTTCGGGTATGGTTCTTTTTACTTTCTTTGTTCTTTCCTACATTTAAGAATTATGGAAAACTAAAAATCTACAGCTAAATTGTGGAAAATGTGGAATTAAAGGACAGTACCAACTAAGGGCTGGAAATGCTTGCCAAGGTTAAGGCATAACACTAGCCTCGGCTAGAAGCAATAAAAATTGCCTTTCACGGTTATTTCGCCTAATCAATAATTCACGTATGGTTCCAATCAATTCCTCTAAATAAATCTATCCCTTTCCTTTCAGGTCAAAGACCAAACCTTGTTCAGATCTTGTTTGTATAAGGCGCATGCCTTGGTTCTTCGATCTTTTTTTTAAAAAAAAAAAACATGGGCTGGAAGCTCAGCAGACATGCTCGCCTCCATACCCTCTTATATCTTTTTTCTACAGGCATGCGCTAGGATATTCTTTGATCTTAAAAAAAAACATGTGTTGGAAGCTCAGCAGACATGTTCGCCATAATACCCGCTTATATCTTTTTTCTATAGGCATGTCCTAGGACGGAATGTCTGTCAAATGGACTGCCGTAGCAGCGATGCAGCATGCATCTCGTGGCATGAATGAATTTGATACCCTACGAGTAACATCTCCATATATAGGCATTAATGCTGCATTCATCACACGATATTAATTCTGCATTCATACCATGAGATGCATGCTACATTGCTGCTACGGCAGTTCATTTGACAGACATGCCGTTCTAAGACATGCCTATAGAAAAAGATATAAGCAGGTATGGAGGCGAGCATGTCTCCTGACCTTCCGAGGCATGTTGCCGGCAGACATATAGCAGGGCTCATTTTTCAACTGGTCAGTAAGAGACACACACACACACACTTATTATCAGCAGTCAAAACAAGCACATAAATGCAAATAACATTGACAGCATCAATGAAAAGACCAAATTACAACAACAACAAAATAAAACAAAGTCTATAAAAACGAGCTAAAACAACAGCAGTACGAGATGTGTTTGCTGTTTTCTTTGTTTTATCGGTTATTTTGGCTAAAAACCTTTAGTTTGCATATCATAGTTAGACATCCGTTTGCTGTTGTTCTTAACCATGCAGCAGCAACAACTACTGTCTATCCTGTTGCCTGTCTGTCCGTCTGTCTATCTGTTTGTCTCGTTGCTTGATTGAATGTTTGTCTAACAATCTGGCTGTCAATTTGTTTCCACCAGCAATCAATTCAATATTGAAGGGTTCCTTCACGATTTTATTTGTGGTAGTTGCTGCTATTGCTGCTGTTGTTACTGCTGTTAATTGCGCCCTGTTGTTGGCAACATTTTAATGTTCCTTCATGTTGCTAGAATGTCTGTGATTGATTTTTATATATTTTTTTATTAGCATTTTGTTGTCTTATTGACAACTTGATTGCTAATTAAATTGAGAAAAGCAGCAGCATCTTACATCAACTGACAACGATGGTTGGTGTGGAAACTGTTGTTGAACATTTGCTGGTTCTGTTGTTGACTTAAGTTGAAGCTTAGAGTCATTTGCATTAATTTATATATAAAGAAAAATAATCTATATACATAAACAGTTTAAAGTAATTTTTTTAAATGTAACCCTTTCCTCCATTTTTAGAAAAAACAAAAATAAATAATTGTACCAAAAGGTAAAGTTGTAACTTATTACAATTAACTTTTTCTTTTGCTGTGTTTTGCGTCCCCTCGCAATCTTTTAAATCAGCACCTGGTGCCATGTTAAACTTAGTGTCAGCAAAATGTGGAAAACTGTCATGTTTGTCACAAAGGCCAAGACAAGAAGACAATAAGGCAGGCCAGGCAGGCAGCTCAGCAAAATATAAATCTATCCAAGCAGCAACGCTTGGTGGTTAAAACAAGGGTATCAAATGCAAAAAGTGCCTTCAAAACTTGCTGCGATGAAGCAGGCGATAATTAATGCGTAAAGAAGATGAACTTCTGTGATAGTCGGACAAAGCATTGTGCAGTGTAGAGAAAAAAAAAAAGGCATACTCAAATAAGAGGAAAGCATTTACAGGAGCAAAGAACAGGAAAAATTGTCAACAGTAGCTAAAGTAGCTGGGGAGACACTTAATAAGCTGCAAAGGTAAAAAAAAAAAACACAATAGCTTAACTATAGCTTACCAAGGTAGCATTTTGTAAGCGCTTAAAGACAAATTGTTGTGCGAAAAAGGATGCACATGAAAAAAAGAAAAGTTTCTTCTAGTATTTTTGTGCTGCTTGTGGTGCTATTTTTAAAAGAATTTTTGTGCTAACACAAAAAAGTGTTGCCTAGTTTGTTTAATTATAGCCTCGCGTTAAATTTGTGCTCAGCATATGTTGCAATTAAAATGCACAACTTGCGGGGGGAGGGGGGAGGGGAGGAGTGAACAGTGCAACTTTGTATTAATGTTGTTGTTGTTAGCTTGACTGCCCTTCAACTATAATTTTTTTGTTTCTTTTTGCATTTGAGATGTTATCTGGCTTTTTTTTCCGTTTTGGTTGTTTTGCATTTTCGCATTGAAGGTGCGAATTGAATTTTTCATATTTGCACGCTCAGTCGCTGTTCTTGTTGTTGTTTGTGTTGTTGTTGTTGTTGTTGTTGTTGTAGCTGCAGTTGTTGCTGCAGCTATTTATGAAACTGATGACATTTACATGCCGCAGGATCTTTTTGCTATTTGCATGTTAGCCAAGATGGAGGCAGTGCGAGTTACACTTGAAAAGATTAAAATTGTTGCTGACCGCGCTTTGAGTGCGTCTGCGCAACTTCTGCTCATTCTTGAAGGTGTTTGAGGCTGTGTTGTTTGTGTTGTTGATTTTTTAGTGGTTTCTGCAGCATTTCATTGCTGGCTTGCATAGCAATTTATTGTTGCAATAAAAGGGCGTGGCTGTTGTATGTTCTGCTGCTTCTTGTCTTTTAACATGTTGAGCAAAGCTGTGAATTTGTTGACATTTTTTTTAATTTGTCGTTGAATTTGTTTTGTAAGCATAAACTATTCAATGTTGCTCGGAATAAAATTAAAATATCTAAAAATTTTTTAACTATAGATTTTAACTAAATCTATTTTGAGCTTAACTTTTCCTAAAAACCATATATTGCTTTAAAAGCTTAAAAAATAGAAAGTATTTTAAATGTTAAAAATCGAATAAGATACAACTACATTTTCCACATTGCATTTTTTTGCGTGTGAAAAAAGTAGTTATTTCTTATTCGATTTTCAATATTGAGAATACTTTCATAATTTTTAATGTGAAAATTTAAAATGTGCTTGATTTGAACAAAAATTAAAAAAAAAAAAAATTTAATTTTATTTTAAAGTACTCGAAATACGGCTTCAAAGGGAAATGCGCACTTTAAAATTTTAACAACATATTTTAAGATGTGTCTGCAGTAGTTTATCGTTGTTTCAAAATTTCGATTTTCAATAAAATTTTAAAAAATCAAATGTAAGAAAACTTTATTAGATCTGTGATTACCATTTTGAAGTATGTAATTAACTAGTATTTTTTTGTGAAATATTTCTATTCCAATGATTTTTTGTGACCTTTGCGAAAATAGTAAACAATTTTTTTAAATACCTTAAAGCTTAAACTTTGAAAGATCACTTGAGTTGAGCAACTCCTTGATGCATTGTAAATCTCTAAATTTACTCATCATATGACAAATCATGTTAAATGCATGACATAAACATCAAATATATTTTTTTAATATGTACTTAAGAAAACTGCGGGATAGCAAGTCGCCTATTTGTCTCCTTGTCTGTATTTCTAGAGTCTTTCCACCCAGACTGCCCACCAACAACTAACTGACCATCACAACATTCAACTCAAGTATGGCGAACTCTAAAAGTTCGTCTCAAGATAAATTAGCTTTAAGGAAAATGGGAAAAAAAGTAAAAATATCACAAAACTGTCTGATTTTGTGCCTTAACAATTTCTTAACAGTTCTTCATCGTCTTCATCATGTTCTTCTGGCTGATTCTGATTTGGCTGATGTTTTGTGTATTTTTGTTTGGTCTTCTCGCTCAGTCACAGCCAGATCAAAGGTTATTGACGTGACCATAAATCTTGCTGTGAAAAAAAGCCGTGCTCGACCAAAGCGACGGACATGATTTGCAAGAACATTGAACGCGTCGGCGTTGAATTGTGGAATTGCTCGCTCACATTTACTGTGGCAACGTATGCAATGAATAGAGCTGGCCGTTAAGCACGGGTTCTTAAAAAAAGGCTTGAAGTTTTTTTTAGACTTTTTATTTATAAATTTTTTTGTTTTGTTTTGTTATTGTTGTTGTTGGTATTGTTGTTGGTGTTGTTGTGTTTAACAAGAACGCAAATTTTCGCAGTTGATGGAATGCTTCAAGTCAACATATGGACAGCTTTCGATCTAGCGAAGGTTAACAATGCAGACAGATTTACTGCTACGAAAATTCTTGCAATTTGATCGAGGGAGTCATTGGCGTGGAGTAACAAATTGTACACTGCCAGAAAAATTTGATAAGAACGATAATGTTTCTATTTTTTTGTTAAGGCTGTTGCACTCTGAATAATTAGAAACTTAAGAATTTTATCTTAAAGACCTTTTCTGCAAATATTTAGATACATAATAATTACAAACTCAATATTCTGATAGCTTAGCGAACAAAAGTGACATGTACACTAGACCGGATAGAAATTTATATTCCGTCGTTCGGGGTCTCAAAAGTTAGAGGAACTCAATAAAATGATTTCTGCATACTTTTTTTTTAAATCGGAGAAAATCCACGAAGCAATTTTTGTTCTCCTAAAGATCCTTTTTGGTAAAAAACATGTTTTTTGCTTGAAACTTTTTATTTTTCACATAACGCATAACCACATCTGCTGAAATATTAGATTTCGTACTCATACCAACATTTTGACATAAAAAAGTTTTTAAAATTATGTTTCATTATAACTCTTATTGACCACCAAAAATTTTTTGCTATTGAAAAATACATTTTCTTAAAAACGCTGTAAAAAGCACATTTTTCATTAGATTTACGTGAAATTGTTATTGTTGGAAAGATATTAAGTTCTTCTTTCTTTCTGTATATTGTTTTAATCAAAGCTGTGTGCGAGTAGTGCCAGAACGTTAGAAATTGACTTTAGAAATCTGATAAAATGATACATTTTTTATTCATACAAATACAGTGATGTGCAAAGAAATAGGGACACCTGTATTTTTATATATTTAAAGGTACATAAATTATATGCAAGGTGCCCCAGATAGAGCATTAATTCCCTCGGGAGGTGATTCTCCTTAATTAGGCGAGTAAGAAAATGCAAGGATGATGGTGACCCCAACCCTCTTTAGGAGCTAGAGAAAAAAAAAACTTAAAAATAGGTGCCATTACATTTTACTTTGGAGATCGGTTAAGAGTTACATTAAATATGGTAACTCTTAACCGATCTCCAAAGTCAATAGCGTCTTGAAAAAGAGACTACATGACCTTCAAACCAGTGATACAAAAGACGTTTTCTATCCAATCTAAAAGCTAACTGTTTTACGTGTGGAATTTAAAATGAAAAAGTAGTCATGTTTGCATTGAGTACTCAAGTACTATGGCAAGATCAAAAAAGCCAGTAGAAAATTTTATCATAAAAAGATATAACATCACAAAAATTATCAAAAAATGTATTCAAAATTCGAGATATTTATTATCAAAGTTTAATTTAAAATTTTTTTAGAATTTAGTTGCTCATAACTTTCTTAATTGTGACTTTATGCAAAATGTTTTATAAAAATCTTAATGTCAATTTAATTTTGTTCTCAAAAGGTTGTGAGCTTTGGAAATCGGCTAAGAGATACATTAAAAATGGATTAAAATATAATGACACCTATTTTTTGGTTTTTCCTCTCTAGCTCCCAAAGGGGGAGGGGGTCACGCTCATCCTTGCATTTCCATACTCGCCTGATCAAGGAGAACAACTACCAGAGAGAATTAATGCTATATCTGGGGCATCTTGTATAGAATTCATGCAGCTTTGAATATTAAAATACGGGTGTCCCTATGTCCTTGCACATCACTGTAATACCATTCCAACAATAACAATTCAATTTAATTTTTGGTGGTCAATAAGTGTTGTAATGAAATATAAATTTATAAACTTTTTTATGTCAAAATGTTGGTTGAGTAAGAAATTTAATATTTAAGCAGATGCGTTCTGTGAAAAATAAAAAGTTACAAGCAAATAACATGTTTTTTTACCAAAAAGGACCTTCAGGAGAATCAAAAAATAAAAAAAAAATGCACAAGTATGCAGAAATTATTTTAATAATTTTATTAATTATTCTAACTTTTGAGACCCCGAACTGCCAAAAATTTTTTCTCTATACAAGAACTATCCGGCCTAATGTACACTTTCCTCAGAAAATAAGTAAATTTGTTGTTAATGTTGTACAATGAATATTAAAAAGATCTATTTAACAAAATAAGCACATTTTTATATCCCAAAATATTTATAAAGAGTTTTTGCATTTAATGCAAACATTTTTTTATACTCTTTTAGTATTAGATTGGATCTTTTGCTTTTTATCTCTGTTTATGTAGATACTAGGGAAGTCAATCCCGGGATCCCGGATTACATATTAAGTTGATATGAATATAGAATTAGAAAAATCTTTTGTTGAGGCTGAAAAAGATTGTAAGGACGATGAGTGTAAGTCACTGGAGCAAAGACTTTGCAAAGTCTTCGAAGAATTGCATCATCGGAAAGTAAGCTATATATTTCAAAATTGTCAGATATTCTGTCTTAGGATATAATTTTGTTTTGTGGTGAAGGCAATCGTGAGCAAAACTTACAAATTGCTTACGATTATAGCACAAATATTTCTCCAACTAGCATAGAAACAGAACGGTGCTTCTGATCAGCGGGTTATATTTGTAATAATATTCGAACAAAACTCTCTAATGAAAAATAAGTTGATCAGCTTAATCAAAAACTTTAAAAATTATTAAAAAAAAATTTAATTTTGTAAAGTCTTTCCCAACCTTAATTCGAATTAAACACAAAATAGCATAAAAAAAATGTTTAACATTTATATATTAATACCTTAAACTGTTCTGTTTTGTACTTTTTTTTGCTCCTTAAATTAATAAAATTTGCTAGTCCTTAATGTTATTTAATTTTTTGTGTTTATTAACAATAAAGGAATTCACAATTTTGTGGCATCGCGGTATTGTGGTTTTTTGCCATAGTTGAAAACCACTAATATGAGTACCATTTGAAATAGAATTTGTGATTGGGAATCTCCCACTATAGCTTTTTGTTACTATGCGAATAAATTAACTATCCAACTTGATATATTTTATTAATATATGGCATAAAAAAGTTTAACTTGCATTTTGAGCTTCTTCCATTTTTGCAATTAAAAAATAACTGGCAACCAATCAGTTGTCTATGGAATCTTAATAACCACGTTAACGTATCATTGGGCTACTTAAAATAGCCACACTCTTGGTCTTTAGAGATTTCATGTAAAAAAACAAAAAATATAAAAACCGCTCGTTAAAGTGTGGTATCAATACCATGGTGTTTTTTTAACTACACTGAAAACAACGCAACTGTGAATACCCGTAATGTATTTTGTTTCTGTTATGAATTAATTTACATTTTTTAGTTTCAAGTAATACATAACAAAAAATTGTATTAAAAACTTTTCAAATTATTTACGTCTTAAAATTTTCAATCCTGAACTAATTCCGGAATCCCGGGATCGAGAAAAGCTTCCGGGATTGGACTCCCTAGTAGATACTGCGGTATTTGCTTGAATAATTGCTTTTTTTTTGTGTAGATATGATATTTCAGGTTAAAATATTAAGAAAATGAGTAAAAAATTCGTATTTTTATTTTATTTTCTTGACGATTGAAGAAAGATAATTGATTTGACGGCAGTGTAGTAAAGGGATACGAGGTTGATAAAGTTTGTGTTTGAAAGTGTTTGTGCTTGATGTATGTTATATATTTATCAGTGGGAAGCGTGTTCCACAGATTTATCGCATATGTGGAAATGCCGTGAGGTAGTAAGATATTTATATCGTGCCAAAATAAGGCTGCATTGTTCTTTAAGTCCTTGCGAATCTTAAAATACTTAAAAAATATAATCTGGTTGCATTGTTTGTATAATTTTGTGCAAAGAAGTCATGGTACGGTACTGTAATAAGCTGTTGAAAGAACAGCCAGTTATTTGGTTAGAGAAGACGGAAATGTGGGTATATCTATTATATAGAAGATAAGTCTTGCTTCTTCTGTAAAACTCTTAATCAAGGTTACAACAGACTTCACAGCTGTGTGTAATCATAGCTAAAATATAGAACCGAATAAGCCTCAGTTTTACTTCATTTGATAAAAACTTGGAGGCTGGGTAAAGTCCACGCAGGGAACCATATATCTTAGGTACAATTCGGTTGCTATGCATATTCTATATGAAGTTACTACTATGTACTTCGAGATTTCTAAAGCTCTTTACAAGTATTACTCCATTAAGGAAATTAAAAAAAATATGTTTAGTCTGAGTGGAACAATTGAGCAGGCAACGATAACACAGTTTATTGATGCAATTCCAATTCGCTTACAAAAATTTATTATGAAAAAAGATCGTCTAAAAAATTGTCGGCCTTTGTATTCTAGTGGAGAGTGCGCTAGACTATCAACCCAGAGGTCTCTGGTTCGAATTCGGGTTCGGGCATGGTTCTTTTCTTTTTACTTTATTCTTTCCAACATTTAAGAATTATGGAAAACTAAAAATCCACAATTTAATTGTGGAAAATGTGGAATTAGTGGACATTAACAACTAAGGGCTGGAAATGCTTGCCGAGGTTAAGGCATAACACTAGCCTCGGTTAAAAGCAATTCAAATTGTCTTTCACGGTTTTTTCGCCTTATCAATAATTCACGTATAGTTCCAATCAATTCCTCTAAATAATCTATTCTTTTCCTTTCAGGTCAAAGACCAAACCTTGTTTGTATAAAGCGCATGTCTTGGTTCTTTGATCTTGCAATAAAAAAAATAAATATTGATGTTGTTATATAAAATGTACTATAAAATTAAAACTTATTAAAAACTTATTATTTTATGACATTTTTTAAGAGAAACATTTTAGTTTTATTATTTTAAGCAATTTGTACATAAATTCATTTACCTTGAAGATCAAATCGTCTGCACAATATAATTTTTCTTATTCGTAAATGTTTAGTAAATGTTTCGTAAGCTTTTTTGATTTATTAAAAATTGAAGTCCTTGGCTAGAGGTAATAAAAAAATGGTTGAGGCAAGTAAAAGATAATATATAAAATTTGATTTTTAATAACTAAATTACATAATTACTTAACTTCCTAGTTACTTAATTACCCAATTAAACTACAATAAAAATATTAGTAACATAACACCAGTAACGTTACGCCAAATCGAAAAGCATAATAAAAAAAAATTCAGAGAAGATCTTTAAATTCGATCACTTGGAAAATGAACTTATGTTATTTTAAACCCTTCTAAAAAAATCGTCCGTAACTCCAGTTTGGAAATGCCCATATGTCCTTTCATTGAACTTTATTTGATTTTATAATAAAAATAATTTGTGGCCTTTTGTTCGACAAAAAATTTTTTGATTTTTGAATAATTGAAATATGAAATGATTTTTTCATGATTTTTTTTGATTTTTTTTTTGTTCAAAATAGTTAAAATTAGTAACACTTTAAAAATAAAATTGTTGAGTTATAATAAATAAATACACTACAAAAAATTGTATTACCTTGCCTTGGTTCTATAATTTTTTCATAAAGTATAATCTGGATAAACAATTATTTTTTTAATAATTTTCTTTTGTATTTTTGGGTGGTCTTAAAAATTTTTTAATTTTAATTTAATTTAAATTAAGTGGTTTTACCAATTTTAATTTTTGGACCATTTTGTTATTCAGTTATTGGATAATTTTCATTTTTATTTTTGGGATTTATTTTTATTTATTACACAAAAATTAAATATTAAGCTATAATAACTCTTAACTTCAATGAATTTTTTTTTAAATTGCATACTTTTTTTACTCTCATAACATAAGGTTAAACGTTAATTATAACGTCGAAACCTATTAAATAACCGAATTAGTGCTCAGTACTCTTCACATAGATAATGTACTCTTTTTATGTGACAACTAGTGACACGGGAATTCTAATAAAACTTCGCAACAGAATTACAAATGAGGAGTTGTAGGTTTTAATGCAAACGCAATTGAAGTAAATAGTTCAAGTGGTACTTTAATGATAAAGAAGTTAGTAGTTTAAAGAGGCGTCCTTGTCGTATTCCAGAAGGATTTTAAATATACACATATTTTATTATTAGATAATAATGTTTCATTTTCTTTAAAAAAAACACACTTCTTGGAGTGGAAACTTTCTCTAATAGCTTCAACAATGGTTTATCGATATCAGTGTTCTGCATAGACTAGATTATGGAAAAAATCATACTGACAAAATTAAGTCAAAGTTTTTTATAACTATTTCTTTTGTTGTGTAACTAAAGCTTCAGTGACGGTCTCCATATAATGACAGCCGGGCATTGTTCAATAATATTCAAGCAGAGGACTTCTTTTCTCTTTTCAATGATATTTCGGACATATTGTTTTCGTTTAAAAAATACACTGTATTCCGGTTTCGATCAAATCCCTAAAATTATATTGAAAAACCTCTCTCCAGACATTATTCTATAATACTGCACTCTTTTCAAAAATATCCTAAATAATGCTTATTTCCCACCTCATTGGAAAACTGCGAAATTGATTGTTATACCCAAAACATACAAAAATAAAAACAGGTTGAAAACTTTAACGGGGAGAAATTTTCTACTGGGCACTGTCAAAAATTATTAAAACAATTCCTTTAATTTAAATTAATTTCGGCTTGGAGCAGGGTTGCCATCTTGTGAGGTGGCAGCCCTGTATATTTTGTTTAAAAGGCGCCAGATTAAAGCGCCCCTGGTTTACTCTAACCAGACTGACAGGTGCTACCTACTCGTCAAGGTGGCACCAACGCTCCGGTCAAGTGACCCGAGGATACTAGGTTGGCCACTGCTGCACGTGCTGGCTTACCATCGCTAGCAGTTCGTTGACATGCGGGGTGGGGTACAAATAATCACGTGCATGGTCCATCAGCACGTCGGTGATTCAAACCAAATAAAAAACCATCCTGATCTGATATGAAAATGTTAAATAAATAAATAAAAAAACTTCTAAAGTATAAAATCGTTTGGGCACCCCTGGCCCAATCAACCAACAAAAAAAAATCTTTGAGCTCTGGTGGACGAGCTCTGCCTACACTCTTCCCACACTCTTTCCACCCTATTGTGAGTGTTTGGGGCTAAACTTTTTATAAACTCTCCCAAAACCAATCTTTCTGCTCCCTAGACCAAATAAAAGGTTAAAATTTTATCACTGATATTACAATTTTTATTTAATGATTGTTAAAAAGGAAATAACATTTTAAATTCAATATTTAGTTTAGTGTTAATTTTAACAATAAGTTTAGTCTAATTTTTTTTCATTTTTGTAATTAAATGTATTTTAGGTCTTGTTTTATTCATGTTATTTTAGTTTTGTTAAATTTGATTTATTTTATTTTTAGTTATTTTTAGTTCAATTAAGTTTTTAATTTTATTTAAGTTTATTTAAATTTTAATTTCATTTAGGTTATTTAAATTTTTATTTCATGTTAGAATATTTAAATTTAAAATTTTAATTCATTAGAAAAAAGAAATAATTAATATTATTTGGTAAAATGCATTTAAATTTAAGTAACAGAAGCTAACCCAAAAAGAGGAAAACTGTGTTTTTTAAAATTTCAAAAATTTAAGAAATTTTTAATATTAAAATATCTCCTTACTTAAAGCTTTTTATATGACGTTGTTATTTATTATATATTCTATCTGCACATGAAAATTAAAATAAACAATTTTGCGATGTTTTCAAAATGTTAATTTACTTACTTTACTTTGTTAATTTTTACAGATAAATGTTTTAATCTCATTTTTTCTGTATTTTAAACGAGAGCTTTTTTAAACTGTATTTATAAACTATATTTATAAACTAAAATTTTATACACATCTTTATTATTGTTAAAGATCACAACGTTCTTTAAATTTTGTGTGTACTATTTAAATAAAAATTTGGGTTTTCCCATGACTTAATGTCAATTTTGATTAAAAGCTTTTTTAAAATTAACCTTAACATCAAAATGGTTTAGTTATCTAAACAGCTTCCGAAAGCTTCCGAAAATTCCTTTCGAAGAAGTCCAAATATAATTAAATGTTAGCAGATTTAAAAAAAAATATAATATACGAAAAGTTTCTCGTTTAAAATGGGAAGATCGATTTAGATTTTAGACTCACGGTTTCTTGGGAAAACCTTTTTAGAATTCCTCGTACATTACGATTTTGACAACCGCTTGGTCGAGAAAAAAATTGACCCACTCTAATGCTTATGCTTGTTTTAAGTTAATTTTATTAATTTGTTAGTTATAACTTGTTGGTATGTAAGTTTTAATTACACGATTAAAAATCTTGGAATAAAATTCAAACTTTTCTATACTTTATATATGACCACACCAAATTTGGTTTCAAATCTAGTATTATCCAAATACTAAAAAATCGTTTTAATACAGCTTTGGTTTCAAATTTAGTAGAAGCTGGGATTGAAATATATATAAAAAAAAAAAATAACAAACACAGTGAGATTAGAACCAGGAACATTCAGTTTGTAAGCTCACTACCTTAACCTCTGGGCTATTGCGGAATACGAAACAAAAGCAGTAAACAAGCATACGAACCTAATAGCCTAATATTGAATTGCGGCATTGCACTATTTCTTTGGTTTAAATTTTAGTGCAGAAACGTTTTTAATTATAGTTTAGTATTTGGGAAAGTTTAAATTTTAATCCTCAAGGTTAAGAAATATGCAGTAGTATTTTAGCTGGACTAAAATTTATTCCAAGATTTTTAACAGTGTACATTGGGAAAATTCTATTTTATATGAGGCAAACTTTTTTAAATAAATTGAAATTGAATTAAATTAAAATTAAAGTTATTTAAAGATTTCTAGATCAAAACATTTATCAAATACATTTTTTTAAACTGAACTTTTAACATTTGTATGAAGCAATTTTTTCATAGTTCTACAAAATTTATAATTATATTTGAGCTTAACGCCTAATAAGTTCATGAAACAACAAGTTGCAGCAACAATTTCTTTGTAGAAAAAACTACAGAGCAGACTAGACAGATGTTTTATTGATCGTAACATCAACTCGTCTGTAGTCTTCTGTGGCTTCTGCAGTCTATTCTTTTCGATGAGTTTATACGAACAACTCCTGTTTAATTAAAACAGAATTATTTGTACTTTTTGCCTTTCAAAGCAATGTTTTTCTACTATTTTGCTAGCAGCAAAAGTTCGAAAAAGTGACTGTATTGATATGGCAAATATTTGTCGTTGTGCTTACTTTATTACCACGAATCAATTGAGGCTCCAACAATTTCATGGTGTACAACCATAGAAAGCATTTCTTAATTTTTTTAGGCGTCATTTATGTATATATATTTTTAAATTATAAAATAAATTTTTATTAAAATAGGCCATCATTAATTCTTTAAAATGCTTATTTTGATCTATCAAAAAAAATTATTTTATTTTTTTTATTTGTTATTATATCTATTTTTAGTGGTCGCCGTAGCCTACTGGTAGAGTGCGTTACCCGTAAGCTAAGGAGTCGTGGTTCAAGACACAGCTCAGACATAATGTTTTTTCGTAATGCCGCCACCTCGCTGCAGACAAGGGTAAGTCCCACAGAGTAAAAATTTTAATATAAAGTTTATTGAGAATATAAGTTAAGTAAGGTTATTGTATTTACAATTATTAAATCTATTTACTCAATTTTATCAAAAAAACCACATTTGGCGTAAAGTTTTAATGTTATCTTCAAGTAGCTGTTGCGCAATTTTGAATCATCAAAAAAGGCGATGTACTTTAAAAAGTCTCATGTAGTGTTTATAAAATTTTATTCCTTCAAAAAAAAAAAAAAATTGTCTCAAAAACCTTCACTACTTTGCGTTGTAATTTTGTTTTCTTCAATATTTTGTATACATTTGCTGTTAATTTCAACAGTTTTCTTAGTACACGTTATGCATTTGATTTGATTTCAGTTTTTTTCCTAATAATTATCAATATTTCTGTTTATCATTCTAGACATTATGAATTACGTTTCTTTTTTATTCTCATAACCACTTCTTAGTATCTGCTCAAGCATTACTTCTCCTTGCTAACTTTGCTCAGCATCTTTGACTTCCTAGTCTACTCGTTCCAGCGTCCAGGGCTTTTGCCATCTGGACCCTCTGGGTCCCTTCTTAAGAAATATCTTAAAGTTCATGGTTTTTAACTTACAGTGTGCATTAGCTGCTAATACAAGTCGAAAGAATTGTAAAATTGAAACTTCCGCGATTGCGCACCGTATCGCAGTTTTAGCTATGGCCACAACCTCAACCTCAGATTCAGCCTTAGCACAAGCACAAGCAGCAGCAGCAGCAGCTGTTGGCGTTCACGTTCACGTTTGCTGATACTTCATATCTTTCACTACCACCAACACCACCACTAGAAATAGTAACAACAACTTTTGCGCTATCGTGGTCGCAGCTACCTTCAGGTCAATCCAATTAGATGCAATGCCGTCCAAAAGTCGAACGTTTTTCACCGCGAATCCAATTAAATCTAAGCTAGGGTTCTTCTACTCGGCTTAGCAGTGGTTGTTGTTGGCGTTGCAAATTCCTTTTTTTTTATGTTGCTGCACAATTTCTTTAGGTATATGTTTTTTTTTTGTTTTATTTCTTTTTCTAGCCATTTTTGGGCAATGACACAGCTACGTTGCTAGCTTTATAGCTACGTTAGCTATTCGTTAGATGCGGTGACTTATACTCGAGTGTACGACATGATTAATGGCTTTCCAGGGCCAAGAGCAACAATAAGAACTCCAACAACAACAATGGCAAGAATCGAAAAAAACGAAAAGAAAAATTGCAACAGAAAAAAAGCAATATGTAGTTCGATTTCCGTGTTGATTTTCACACCTGAAACTAAGGCACAAATTGAAATTTATTGTGAATCTGTTAAAAATGGCGGCAATGTTGTGAAGTAGGCACCACTTGAGGCAATGGTCGCAGGCAGCCGATAAAATTTTTGCATGCAATTGAAAATTATTGTAGATTTTTAAGAATTTAGGTCATTTGCATGGAATTTCTTTTCCGCATTATTAAATAATTGCACGGGTTTTATTTTAATTTCTTAATAAGTTTTATGCTTTGCAGTGCTATAGAATTTGTAATGAACTGCATTTTATTTTAATTTCTTAATAAGTTTTATGTTTTTGCAGTGCTATAACATTTTTTAATGAACTGCATTTTATGGGTTTTCAATTCAAGGCTTTGCAAGTTATGAGCTATAAATCTTTCATTTGAATTTATCACTAAATATGGCTAAGCTTTGAATAATAACTTTCAGAAAGCCTTAAATTAGGTTTTTTATTGGTTTGACCGAACAACAAAAAACAAAAAATATCCTTTTTAAATGCTTTTCCTGCACTTTAATTAGTGGCGTTGCGCACAAATCAAGTTTGTCGCTTGAGTCTTTTATTTGCCTTCTGCTACTCTGGGCTGCGCCAGACGTTTACATAAGTTTTCTTTTGTTTTTTTTTCTGTTTCTATTTTGCCATGCATAGAGTTTTGCCACATAAGTTTTCATTTGCTTTTAAGCCATAAATAATTTGCTGTTGTGGCTATTGTTGGCTGTAGTGACACCTACACGCTGTTCCATTTGCGCTCCATAGATGTCGCTATTAACTTCATTCAAAAGGGCTGCTATAAGGCAAGTAGGGCGTCCGCCTGTTACGACACACAAACATACATACACTCAAACACATAGCTAGTCTGTTTGCCTTTTTTGTGTTCATGTTAGCACAATAGAGTGTCCCTTTTTTTGCAGCGCACATTTAAAATTCAAAACAGCATTTCGCACAAGTGATAAATTTGCATTTTAAATCAATACACATACACACACACCCTCACACACACATACTGCAACGCTAAAAACGCTCTTAACAAAATAAATAGATCCAACATAAATAAATAAACGCTAAAATGTTAAGGAACACCGGGTGCTGCTCATTCATCAGGATTTTGTTTGCTGTGGTGCCTCTGGCTTCCTAGCTTACTTACAACATTAAAGTTGACGTTGCAATTGTTGTTGTAATTACACATTTTGTGCCAACGTCATTAATAAACTTTAGATTCGACTCCCGAACACATGTTATTTTAAGGCTTAGAGCTGATATTTGCAATGCTTTTTGTTGCTTAGTATTTTTTTAAAAGTTGTATTTAGTTTTACCTAATGATCTTTTATCGCAGTTACTGGCATATAAGCAAATACATTGTGTTATCATTAAATGGTCTTTTTAAAATCGAATGAGAACAAAAAACCTCACTATGAAACGTTCAACGAAATCGGTCGGTGGAAAACGATGCCATATCAAAAGTAAACTACACTCTTAATTTATAAAATAGAGCTACGTTTTTCTTATATTAATTTTTTTGCTGTTATTATCTATGTCGTCAAAAGAAAAGCATAGCCCGAGTCGCGAAAAAAAATTAAAATAAACAAAAAAGTAATAATGAACAAAAAACGAATTAGAAATAAAAAATGAATAATGAATAAAAAAGGAATAATGAATAAAATATGAATGAATATTTTATTAATGAATAAAAATAAATAATTAAAAATGAATAAAAATGAGTAATGAATAAAAAATGAATAACGAAATACAAAATTAATAATGAATAACAAATGAATAATGAATAAAAAATGAATAACGAAATACAAAATTAATAGTGAATAACAAATGAATAATGAATAAAAAATTAATAACGAATAAAAAATTAATAATGAATAACAAATGAATAATGAATAAAAAATTAATAATGAATAAAAAATGAATAATGAATAAAAAATTAGCAATGAATAAAAAATTAATAATGAATAAAAAATGAATAATGAATAAAAAATTAGCAATGAATAAAAAATTAATAATGAATAAAAAATGAATAAAAAATTAATAATCAATAAGAAATTAATAATGAATAACAAATGAATAATGAATAAAAAATTAATATTGAAAAAGAAACTAATAATGAATAACAAATAAATAATGAATAAAAAAATTAATAATGAATAACAAATTAATAATAAATAACAAATGAATAATGAATAAAAAATTAATAATGAATAATAAATGAATAATAAATAACAAATGAATAATGAATAAAAAATTAAAAATGAATTACAAATAAATTATGAATAACAAATGAATAATGAATAAAATATTTATAATGAATAAGAAATTAATAATGAATAACAAATGAATAATAAATAAAAAATTAATAATGAATAAGAAATTTATAATGAATAACAACTGAATAAAAAATTAATAATGAATAACAAAGGAATAATAAATATAGAATGAACAATGAGAAAAAAATTTGTAATGAATAAAAAATTAGTAAAGAATTAAAAATGAATAATGAATAAAAAATTAATAATTAATAAAAAATTAATAATGAATAGCAAATTAATAATGAATATAAAATGATTAATGAATAAGAATTAAAAATGAATAACAAATGAATAATAAAAAAATAATAATGAGTTAAAAATAAATAATGAATTAAAAATTAATAATTAATAAAAAATTAATAATGAATAAAAATTAATAATAAATAAAAAATGAAAAATTAATAAAATATTAATACTGAATGAAAAAAGAATAATGAATAAGAAATTAATTATGAATAACAAGTGAATAATGAATAAACGATGAATACCGAATAATAAATTATTCTAATATATAAAAATCTCGTTTCACTGTGTTTGAGGCAGAACTCCTCCGAAACGGCTTAACCGATGTTCATGAAAGTTTGCATGTATATTTGGTTGGTATGAGAATAGGTTTTAAAGTATATTTCACCCTCCTACTGCACAGCCTCGGAATTCGGTATTCGACCACAATGTACACAATCCGTTTCACTGAAAACATTTTATTGGTGTTAAACAAGGGGAGTGGCACCTCCCATACAACCCAAATTTGCGATATCGACTAGCTTTAGAGTTAATTTTTTTTAAATTAAGTGAATGAAAAATTATATTTTTAACCTTGGTTTTTTATAAGAATTCCCAAAATAATTTGTCTATAAGGAAAGCGGCCAGTGAGCTAAAACATTTTTAAAAAACCTCAAAAAATCATATTTTTCGTAAATATATTGGCTGGTAGAATAGTTGTAAAAAAGTGACATATATTGAAGTCTGGAAAAGCCTCTTTAAATCTACAAGAATTTAAGAATTTAAATTGTTGCAATAACATTAAAGATAATGCTGTTTTTAACGCCTTTTTTAATTTTTTTAAATTTTAATTTCACTAAAATTTAAATTACTTTATTATTTTTAATGCGAGCCTTACTTTCAAGATATCGTTGTAAAGGCTTTGAGTGCTTGCGTTCATGGCCAGAATTTCTAAAATTTATACATATTTAAGGTAAAATATTGACCATAAAATAAAAACATAAAATAAAGTAAATACATTTTGTAAGAAATTAAAACAAAATAAAATAAAACAAAAATGGAAATAAAATAAAAAAATATCAAAAATTAAGTCTTTTTTTTTGCAAATTCTACCAAAACGTGCTACTGTGCTACTGTGCAATCACTGTGTATGCTAAGGAATGCACATTCGTTCAAACGGATCTCGCCCATTGAATTACGGAGGTATGTTTTAAGAAATTTTAGGGATGAGAACCATATCTCATTTATTTCAAATCAATAAAATTTTAGAGACAAAAACTTTTACTTAGACTTAATAAATCTTAAAACCTAAAAATTCACAAAATTACTTAAATGGTTGACTTAAAACTTTTGCTCGGGTCAGAATTCTAAATATTGCAAGTCAGCTTTTTATAACTCATGATTAACTTCAATCATTCCTCAAAAATTAAACCAAGCTTAGACTCATATCTTTAGCTTTGAAGTTAATTGTTAAAAAACTCTTGACTTTAAAAGAGTCACAATGAAAAGGGTAGAAACATTTATTTGATAAAAACTTTTTTGTGCCGTAAATTACGACGAGGCTGTAATGCGATGCCATTCTTGTTGGCTTCACTGTTATCATCACTACCATCATCTACAAGTGCCGATGTCAAGGGTAGTGAAAACAATACTGATGGTAATTTTGAATGCATCACGTTTGATTCGATAAATCACGATACATATGTGCTCACTATTGTTGCTTACACCTATCAACTCATTAAAAAGATTTTTATACGTAAACGCAACTACAGTATATGATTTTTTAAGTTTTTTTTAGAACATATTAAAGTGGTTCAATGAAATAATTATTTAATTGGATTATTTTTTATTGAAATTTCGACCCTCCGGGGGTTTGAACCCAAAAACTCCCCCTTGGCTACGTCACTCCTTTAACCCCCTTCTTAACGACTTGACAACACATTTGAATGAAACCTATAACATTTGAAAGCTCTGGTTCATAGCATGATCAGAATAAAACTTTTAATCAAATGTTTTGTCATAAAGATAGGTATAAATTAGACATTAAAATGATTTTTTTACATATAAAAAATAGCAACAAGAAACGAAGGCACACATTCTACTCATACTCACATCAGTGCTGATATTTGATAATTTTGGAGGGGACTTTTTTTACTCTACAGAAAGGACTTTTTCGGGCGCGAGAGTACTTTTTATTAATATGATTAAATAAGCTTTTGTTTTGTTACTGAGGCACATATGAAAAAAAATAATACAAATTTTATGCTTAATAACATAACAATTAAACATACTCGATACATGTAACTGATCCTGATGGAGTGATTCTCGTGGAACCGTTCATCACGGTCAATGCTTCAAAATGGCTTGCTTGAATTGGAATCGACAATCCAGGAAACTTTAACAACCATCTGTACTTTTTTTTGAAGGCCTCGATAGTAGGGTACGTAAAATCAGTTCGAATTATTCGGTGTTTCGGTTTTTTTTGGCTGTCAAGAAATGTATAAATCTGCAATATAAAATTGTCTTTGAACCACTTTTTTTTCTTGTATTTGAGCGACGCTGTTTATTTTCTACTTGCGTTTTGACATTTCACCAACGTTGATAGCATTTCTTATCTTTGGTTTTATTTCATTTTGTTAAAACTAGCGGCTGGCGTATTTAATGTAAGTTAAACATGATTGTTATTAATTAATGCATTCTTTTTCAAAAGTGCTTTGCAACAACAAATGCATGGAAAGTCAATAGATCAATTCACAATCTTGCGCATTTCATTGCAAATTTGTGCAATTGTAAAAATTTGCCACCAATTATAAACGTTCTTTTTCGCCTTGCTTTGCAACCCTTGTTGCAAAACATAAAACTCACAGCTGATCGATGAAAAGCAAAATTATTTTATTGGAAATTGTGCTTAAACAAATTTAATGCCGAAAAAAGCTTGAAGGCTTTCTTTACTTTCCATATCAATTCTTTTCAGTTTTTCTTTTTTCAGCTATCAGCTGTCAGTGTGCATTTTAATACTGCATAAGTTTAGTAAATATTGACTATAGGTTTTTAGTGTTACTTGCAATAGCTTAGTAAATGCATCCCTGTATATTTTGTCAGTGTAAAGTGAAAAATATACTCTACCATTTTGCAAATGCTATGATGCAACACCATTTGCACAGGGTTGTGAATAGCCCTTATATAAAAAACGCACACTCGACGATGTTGATGCTTAAGTTGATTGTCCCGCTACTTGAGTGTCGAATAATTTTTGCATGCAAGTTTTGTTATTGTATTAGAAATTATTAAAATTGTGTCTTATTGCATTGATAGTTGTTTTTTTTTTGATTAATTTTTTTTTAAAACGCAACGATTGCAACATTTGGTCCGCGCTTAAAATTTCTTGGGCTCCACTACTCTAGGCTATAGCTTCATGTACATATATATACAATTAGTTTGAAATCTATATTTATAAGCTAGTTTGTTAAATACAAAAATAAAAATTAATTATAAAATAATGTTCAAACTCTACATAGCAATAATCCAACTAAAAACGATTGTTTTTACTAGTAATACAGCTATTTTACTGTGCTTTATTAAAAAGATAAATTTCTAAAAACTATAGTACAAAATTGAAATAGCAAAAATACGATATATATAGAAAATTCCAAAATTATTGTAATATATCATTGCAAATAATTGTTTTTTCGAGAAAAACTGTGAAAAAGTACGTGATTTTTTATCAAATCTTGCAGTTTAGTTTTTCCGTGAATATTCCTCTGAAATGTAAGGTGAAACTATAGTCATGAAATGGTTATACATAGATTGCAGTAAACAATTACTTAAGAGAAAATTTTAAATGTGCATGTATTTGTATTTGTATTTCTGTATAAGACATTAGTACAAATAAGAACTAAGTTCTTTTACAGTACAGCAAGTAAAAATACCTATAAATAAATTAAGATAATGAAAAAATTGTTTAGATAAAACAACAAATTAATAACAGTAACTATAAATAAGATAATGAATTACATTAGATAATGATTAAGAGGTTAATAATAATAAAATCAAAATAAAAAATATGTATCAATAACTATAAGAATAATAATATGAATGAAGAATAAGAATATGTAAAGATAAAAGAGAAAGGATAGAAAAATAAATAAAGTTGAAGAAGTTAAGAAGTGAAGTCGATTTCTCTAAAGTTACGTGGTAACGCATTCCACAGTCTTATGGCATTAATGAAAAAAAGATTGGAAGAAGTTAGAGAGCCATGTCTTGGAACTATAAGTATCTTGCATCTTCTAGACAAACTGAACTGCAGTTTTTCATATAGGTAATAAGGAGTTTTACTATGTATTATTTTATGAAGGTAGATACAGTTTCTAGTATTTAAATAATCAACCAAACTGCACCCAAGTAATGCATTTCTGAAGTGAGAGAGGTGGTCAAACTTTTTTAAGCCGAAAACAAACCGCGTGGCATAGTTATATGCAATAATAAGTTTTCGCAGGGAAGATGAGTTGAGTTTACTGTGCACCACATCAGAATATGTTATAACAGGTAAGACAAATTGCTTTACTAGCATTCGCCTTAGATCAAGCGTACAAAGACAAGATGATATTCTTAAATTTCGCAGGATATAATAAACTTTACAAACAACACTATAAACATGATCAACACAAGATAGAGAAGAATTCATACAATAACCCAGATTTACAATTTTTGACGCAACACTTAGCTTATTTGAACCAATGTAGAGGTCAGGAATGTTTTTAAGGAAAGATTTATTTTTTACAGATAGGGAGAATATAAGATTTGGCAGCATTTAGTTGGAGCCCATTGCTAATTGCCCACTGATAAATGTTTCTTAGGTCCTCATTAATTCTGTAACAGAGGGTATCTAGGAGATCAACACTACTTGAGTGATAGATCTGAATATCGTCCGCATAAGCATGTATAGAAGAATGATTACAAACAGCAAAAATATCATTTAAAAAGATAGAAAATAAGAGGGGACCAAGGATCGACCCTTGAGGAACACCATTTATTACCGTTTTATAGCTGGAAAATTTTTGTCCGACTTGAACTTTTTGCAATCTATTAGACAAATAATTTGATATGAGACTCACCGCACTATCACTAAACCCAAAGAAAGACTTGAGTTTCAGACATAAATATTTGTGGCTTACCTTGTCAAATGCTTTTGAGAAATCTAATAAGCAAAGTAACGAAATAGAACCAGAGTCGTATGCAGGCCGTAAGTCATCTATAACCTTAATTAGTGCTGAATTACACCCGTGCCCTAACCGAAAGCCAGATTGAAATGGAGACAAGAGCTTGAAATGATTTGGACTAGATGGATTCGACTTTTTTTTCACAGGTAGCACAATTGCAGATTTCCATGTTGCTGAGAATCTTGAAGATATAAGGCAGTGATTAATATGTGTTAATGGTCTAATTATATGTGGTAAGATTATTTTAATAAATTTAATCGGATCGCCATCTTCTCCTATTGCATTTGATTTTATTTGCATAACACATTTTCCAATATCTAGTTCACTAACAGGTGTAAATTCAAAGAGATTAGAAACATGAAGCTGTGTAAGGGAAATCGTGTTATTGCTAAATTTAGGGGTGTTATCTAAGAAAAAATTATTTAGTAAGTCTGGATCAATTTGACATGCCAAGGTTGTCTCCTAGTCTTTTTATATTATTCCACAGAGTTTTATTAGGAAGGAAAAGATTCAATTTGGCAGAGAAGTATCGGGACTTGGACAGTCTGGTAAGATTGACAGTTTGTAAAAAAATAATTGAAAAATTTTGCCAGAAATTATTAAAACAATCGACACATCAAAATCTTTGTTCAAAGTTCTGTTGACAAAAGACTTAAGACACAAACCTGATTCCCAAATGTACATGACGAAGTTTGTGTCTTAAGTCTTTTGTTTTATTTAAAGCAATTTCAAACAAAAGATTCAAAAACTGCTACATAACGATAAGTTTGTAATAGTTTTAAAATCTCCAATAAAAATCTAGCACTTCACTTAAGCGCCTCACATGCCACATAGCTTATGTCTTGAAAAAAGCGTCCGCTTTAAGTCCCTTTTAAAAAAACATTAAAATTTTACCCAAGTATTCTACTATTCTCGATACGCGCAAATTCTCCAAAGACGCCACCACAGTCTCCATTAAATACCCACTTAATAGCAATGCTGCACAATCTACACTTAGCATGAGTTCGAGTAGAGCTTCAATTAATACAGTTCAGTTCCAACGATTAGGCTTTATAATTTGTCTACAACAATTTTGTGTGCAGATGATCAACGGCAAATGGTTACATAATGAAAATGGCTATAATAATTGAACCATGCTGCAAAGTAGTAACAACAACAAAAACAGAAACAACATCTAAACTACTAGCAAAGTAATAATTTTCACTTTTTTTTCGCCAAGACGAGCAAGCAATAAGGATGAAATGCGAAATTAACACCGTGCGGCCTTGCATTGCCTGGCCAAGCAAGCCGCAGGCAGGCAGAGAGTTTCCAATGAATTTCCTTTACTTGCAGCTATGGCATAATTGTTCGAGCTGTTTTTATTATTGTTGTTGTTGTTGATGTTGCTGCTATTGCTGGGTTTATTTGTTGCTGATGAAAATCTAAAACTAAGCGCACGCGTTCTATTTAATTTCACACCATGTAGCAGCGGCAACAACAATATGCGTGCTATCCGCTCCGGCTCTTCGACTGTCCGTCGTTCTGTCTGTCTATCTATCTATCTCGCTGCCTGCAATATGTCTGTCTGTCTGTCCGCCCCATATCGTGAAAGTTAATTCCTTTTTGCTACCAGATAAATGCTAGAACGTGTGCTTCACACATTCATAATTTATCCAGCTCATGAAACAAATAAAAGCAAGTAAAAAATTGAAAAAATACGATTACGCTAGAAAAATCACTGATATAAAATAAAATAATACACCAGCCAGTGAGTGCTGCCGGAGCATTCCGAAAATGAAAGCCCATTAGTGCGCCAGAGTGTTGCACATAGTTCAAGTTTACATCAACATCAACGGCTAAGACTCAGCTGTGCTGAGCTGAGTTGAGCTGCCGCTGAAAAGTGTCATCGTCGTTGATGAGTTGCTTCATTTGGCTGCTGTTGCTGCTGCTACTGCTCCTGTTGCAGTGTTGCAGTGTTTGAATGAGAGTGTGTTCGTAATTATGCGCTCTACACATGGTGCTCGTCTTAACCATGCCGGTACTTATAAAATTGCTAAATTGCTGAAAATAAGTATAATTTCCACTTCTGCTTGATGATAAATTCTACCTGCACTTAAGTTAATAAATTAGCAAAAAGTTAACAAAGTCAGCTAACGGCCTCATTTATATGATGCTAGAGTATAAGAAATGACATTGAAACGAACACATTGACGAAATGGGCGAATTCTTTTGAAACATTTTCGCTTAACCCTGAAATCAGCAATAGGGCTTAGAATGACCAAAAACTAATTTTGTGTTATTAGAGATCATACATAAATATATGTGTACTGATGTTACGAGTTAAATTGAAGGGATTATTGCAAAAACATGATAAGCCACACAAACAATTTTTTGAAATAATCGACTCTAAAGTTTTGAAAAATGTATTTTTGTATAAAGAAATGGAATTGAGCATGGAAAGTTTTTCAAATAATTAAGACAAATAATAAGAAATAGCCAAAATCTCTTCAGTGGTTGTTGGAAATGAATTGAGTGATGTATTCAGCCTAAAAAATTGATTATTTAGATCTTGTGGCTTATCACGTTATTGCAAAAAGCCCTTCAATTATAATGTATTACAATAAATTAAAAATTAAAAATAAGCTGATCAAAGAAAACAAAAACTGATTTCCTGTTCTTATTCGGGACATTGTACAAATACTACCGTTTAAGTTCAGTTTTAATAAAGTTTTAAAGCACTTTTAAAAAATCTGAAAATCTTTGAAAACTAAAAAGTAAAAAGGTTTGCGAACTTTTTCGAGTCAATATTTTTTCTTTAGTAAAGTTTTCTTGCGTTAAAAAGTTAGCGATTGCTAAAAAACAACTCAAAGTTGTTTATCACGAGGAGACAAATTAAAAAAAAACTTATGTGTTGCGGTAGCGTCAATAAATTTTTTAAACAAATTACAAATAGTTTTTTCTTATTACATCCTCTATCTTAATTTAATAAATTAATCTTAAATTAAATCCTCTAATTACAGGAATAAAAAATTAAAACACTGATATAAATTTTTTAATTTTTTTAATAATTTCGTTTTTCGAAAATGTAGTTCAGGCTTGCCAACTTGGGCGAATTCCCCCATTTAGGTGGAATTTTGATTCGATGGGGGAGTGGGGTTGAGATGAAATGAAGATGGTTGAAATGAATGAGTTAATTTTGGGGGGGGGCATACCTGGACTCATGGGGTACATACAAACCCCAGTGATTAAAATCTTTGTAAAAATTTAAATATTGATTATTTTGTTTAAAAAAAAATTCTGAGATCATCTTTAGATACCACTTTAAACTGTAAAATGGTCCAAGTTGAAAACAATAAAGATCAGCGTTCATAAAAAAATCCGGAAAACTAGAAAAAATTCCAAACAAATCGAAACGAGAAAGAACGTGGGGTATGTGCGTACCCCATAAGGCCAGGTGAAGGTTAATATGCTTAGAAAATTTTAAGTTCCTTTATTCTTGAACATACCCCTTGCATTAATTAATTAATAATAATGAAATAAAAATAAAATAAAATAATAAAATAATAAAATAATAATAGTAATAATAAAAAATAATTAATAAAAACCTCAGTTGGCAAATATATTTTGTTTGCTTTCCTATTTTGACATTAGCTTTGACTGATTTGATCAGCTAATTTACGATCACAAGAAGTGATTAAAAAAAGTAAACTTGTTTTTATATCCCCACGCGTACTGCGTAAGGGCTATATTAACTTTGTAACTCCGTTTGTAACGCTCCCAGTGGTAAATGGACACATGACGTAACCAATTATTTCTTAAATACAATGTAACTGCGAGGCCTCCAAAGTCTGCTTACAATTCTCAATTACATTTGTTTGGATATGTCCACTAAAACACTAATGACTTCTACCTTACGCAGTAAGCGACAATGTGAGTAGGTATGCACAAGATAGGAGAGAACAAACAAATTACTCACAAAATTGGAGAGAACACAAATAAATAGAACTAAAATCCTCTCTATGCCAAAAACACAACGAAAAGGAAAGAGCAAACACCGAAAAGAAGCTTATTACTCCACAAATTATTTCCACAATAATTTTTACATTTTAATTAACGAATTTATTAGCTTTTATCTAGCACTTCAGAGTTAATGACTAATAATAATTTATTTTATATATAAAACTTTGTTCTGGCTTAAACATAAAGATTAATAGTTTTCATAAGCACACTTCACTGCAAAACTTCCTGTTAGAAAACATTATGTTGCTACACAGATGAATAAATTCAAACTAAAGTTTTGACAATGAAAAGAAAATTATGTGAGCACAAACAAGATTTCTTTTCCGCTTACATTACTGCATTGCAATGTCATCACCGACAAATTTTTACAAGCAGGGCTAATAAAGAGGCGTTTTCTATAAATAGAGGCGTGGTAGGTATAGAAAAGTATGTACCTATATTTTTGATCAACTCACCTGCCGAGTTAGTTTAGTCATGTCCGTCTGTCTGTCTGTTGTCACGATTACTGCCGCAATTTTGAAACTATTAGAGTGAATAGCTATCGGATATATTAAAAAAAAACCAAGATCAAGTTCGAGAATGAGCAAAATCGGATGAAGACCACGTCTACCTCTCATACAAAGTGATTTTAGCAAAAAGGATTTAAGCAAAACTGATCTCTTCAATTGCCACAAAAATAAATACATTGGCTTGAAATTTTGCGCACATGCTTTGGCGTGAAATATTCATCACATATTTGAAATTTTTCAAAATCTGATGAAAATCACGCCTATCTCCTATACAAAGTGACTTTACCAAAACGGTAAAGTCTCTTTTAAATTACACAAAAATTAATTGATTGAATTAAATTTTGCACATAAGTCTTAGCCGCAAATATGCACTGTGAGTATGAAATTTGTAGGTATCGAATGAAAATCGCGCCTACCTCCCATACAAAGTAACTTTAAGCAAACGGTAAAATCTCCTTAAATTTTACAAAAATGAGTACAATGGCTTAAAATTTTGTAAATATGTTTTAGTCTTAATTATGCACTCGATGTTTGAAATTTCGTAAAAAGAAACTAAAAACTAACTGCATTATTCTGTATCACGAACAAGCACACCAACGATGAGAAAGACACGAGAAGTAATACAATTTTGTATGGAAGAAAATATTGCTTCTCGTGTATTTCTCATCGTTAGTGAGCATCTTCGTGATACAGAATAATGCAGTAAGCTTTCCTCCATACAAGGTGACGTCATAAATAAAATAGTAAAACCTTCATAAATTCTATAAAAATAATAGTTGAAACTTGATATTTTTACTCATATGCTTTGATAATTAGTATGTGCTCTTTGCAGAGTTCAAATTTAAAATATTTGGATGTAACAACGACCCATAAAGGGGGCGTCATCAAAATAATACAACAGTGACATGTTCGAATAAACGGATGTGGGGTATCTTAACTTTGGTCCAGTCGAAGATAATTCCCTAACATTTAATTTATCAGAAAACCTATAACAAATCTCTAAAATGTAGTGTGTTTTTTTAAAAAAAGTAACACATTTTTAAACATGTTTATATTTAAATTTAAAAAGGATTTATTCTAGTCGCTTCTTATAAGCTATTTTGTGTTATGTTTTTATGCTATTTTTTAAAAATGTTTTGTCAAATTATTTTTTGATGTTTGCCATATGGGCTAAAAAAAATCTTACTGATAAAATTTTTTACTAAATAAAGACTGTTTTTAAATACATATATATTTTTGAGAGGAATCGGTTGCAAAATGGGGAAATTCAAAACCAGAATTTGGTTGAAACGTTGGCAGCCCTAATCTTAGTTCAAGAATGGATCGTGGGATTTAATTTGAAAAATATTGCAAGCATTTTAAATTTAATTACATACAAATAATATTTTTTTAGCAATAGTTTTTTACAATTTAAAAAAAAATATTCATAAAAATATTAAAAACAAAAAAAGGAAAGGTTCAGTTAAGCACCGTGTTCGTAGAGCTTGTATGCTTGTATGCAAATGGGTAATTTTTGTTGTATAAATATAATACACTATACAAAAATATAATACATCAGAATTTATAGTGACACATTTTTGTTGTTTCAAAGGTCTATTTTTTACATATAATTCAAGTTGAAAAATTAGTTTCAATGTTGAAAAATATTTTTTTGTGAATGTGAAATGGATCTTTCGCTTGGATAAAATTATTCAACTACTCTTTCGAGGGTCAAAGTGAAGCCTCATTTTTACTATACCCGCTCAGCGCCTATAATTTTTATAATGATTAAATCAACAAGGAAACAAACCAGGAGTTTAAACCAAAATAGAACAAAAAAAAAACATGAAATTTTAAGCGACACATATATGAACACAAAAATTTGATTAAAAAGTAATTTATGTTTCGGTAACAAAAAGCTTTTGTTAAGATATAAGGTTCTCTCAAAGAACAAAAAATGTTTTGAATAGAATTTATTATTCTCAGTGTCAGAAAAATAGTTGTGTCAGGCAGAGCTGTAAAATCAGCATTCATATTCAAAGTTTTAAGTTCAACTGAATAAGTACATAAGAATCCATTCAATGAATGCAAAATGGATTTATGAATAAAATTTTTAATTCACATTAATTTTTTAAAAAATGATTAATTATTCATATCTTCTCCGAATTATTCATTTTAATTATTCATTTTCGTTATTCAGAATAATAAATTTTTTTATTCATTTGAATGCTATTCACAAATAATGCAATTAAGAAAGAATTTCCGAATTTTCAATTATTTTTTTTTATTCATTTTTAATTTTGTATTCGTTATAAATTTTTTATTCATTATTCATTTGTTATTCATTATTTATTTGTTATTCAGTATTCTGTTTTTTCTTTATTCATTTTTTATTCATTATATATTTTTTATTCATCATTAATTTTTATTCATTATTAATTTTTTGTTCATTATTAATTTATTTTTATTTATGAATAAAAAATCAATAATGAATAAAAAATGAATAAATAATGAATAATGAAAAAAAAATAATTATGAAGAACAACTGAATAATGAATAAAAAATTAACAATGATTAAAAAATAAACAATAAATAAAAAAGTAATAATGAATAAAAAAATAATAATGAATAAGAAATGAATGATGAATAAAAAGAGCTAACAAATTAATAATGAATAAAAAATAAATAAAAAAATAATAATGAATAAAAATAGAATAATGAATAGAAATGAATAACGAATAAAAAATGAATAATGAATAAAAAATAAATAACTGAAAAATCTAAAATTCTTTGTGAATTGCATTCTTTGTGAATAGCATTCAAATGAATAAAAAAATGATTCATTATTCTGAATAACGAAAATAAATAATTGAAATTAATTATTAATCATTTTTTTTAAATGAATGTGAATTGAAAATTTTATTTACAAATCATTTTTGCATTCATTGAATGCACTCTTATTCCGTTATTCACTGATGTCCTTTTTTTGAATAAAATCAATTTGAATGCATTCTTTTACAGCTCTGGTGTCAAGGTACACTCTGCAGAAGTGAAACTTTTAGTGAACTTTTGTATATTACATGATGTTATTTATTGAGGGGTTAAATGCATAAGCTGATCTTATTTAGATTTTCACCCTCAACATTTTTTTCAACGCACCTACTCTCAATCAGCCATCATACAAAAAAATTAAATAAATATTCTAAAAGTTAATATCTTTCCTGAACAGACACCCAGCAGAAACCAATGCCAAAACTGGTCATATTATTTTTTTACTTTCAACATAACTTCTTAACATAGCTACCCTCCTGGGAGTCTACCTTCAGAACATACCTGAAACAATTTTTATATATCTCATAAATTGTAACCTGCAGAGGTCAAATCTATGGGCTGGCCTTATTAGTTTTTAGCCCTCAGATATTTTTGCTGAACAGACAGCCGTTGTCAACTAATTAACCCCTTATCTACCCCCTATATGGAACGCTTCTGAAGGTCCCTATAAAATAAATAATAAAAATTTGAGAAAAAAGTTCATATCTTCTCCGAATTAATCCTTAGTGTGGTAAAATGTATACTTATCCGCATCTTTCACCCTTCTGCAGGCCCTATGAAAAAAATTTCAAAGTATCGAAAATAGTTGATATCTCCTCCATGTAAACTCTTTTTAGGTTCGAATGCATAAGTTGTTCCTATTAATTTTTACCCCCAAGTTTTGTTCTGAACATACCTACCCCCTATCTGTCACCATTCTGGGGTTCTCATACGAAGAATGAAGGAAAATGTAGAAATTAGTTTATATTTTATCAGAATTGACCCCTATTTACCAGAATTGATATC
This sequence comes from Dichetophora obliterata, assembly GCA_963920525.1. Lineage (NCBI taxonomy): Eukaryota > Metazoa > Arthropoda > Insecta > Diptera > Sciomyzidae > Dichetophora > Dichetophora obliterata. Next base: position 16,937,487 of record OY986438.1, on the reverse strand, counting down.
CTATAATTTTTTCACCCCCAATATTTCTTCTAAGCTTCTTACGACTACAAAAATCTGACGTTTTGAATCTGTCACTTTTATTTTGTGATTTCCATCAGAACAAATCAAGAAAGGAGTAAGAAGCTTCACTTAAAAAAAATATCAAAGGATCTTATGAACCTCCAGTTAAAGGCACTAGTAAAAAACTGGACATTCGCTAGCCCCTAGATATACTTCAATATAGAATAAGTTTCTACTTCAATCTTTCAAACTGTCCTTGCATTTCACAGATGAATTTTACAAGAGCATATCATAGGAAGTAGGGCTTCCAATTTCGGGACTCAAAAGCAATTTTGAGATTTCAGGACTGATAGTCCCGGGATTTGAAAAATATGTAAAAAGTAATTTTTTTAACAAAAAAAGGAATTCGTGTGCAAGGTATGAAATTGAGGATATTTTTTAATAAAAAATTGTCCAAAGGAATTAACAAAAACACAGTTTACTTAAATTTTATTAGAAAACCTTAATTTATTTTATTTCTCTATATATACAAAGGACGAGAATATATATATTTATTACAAGTCGAAACTCGGAGCGTTGATACCACAAACCCTTGTCCAACACCTATAAAATATTGTCAGTGAAACGGCACGTGTAAATTGAGTTCGTTTACCGAAGCAGTGCAACATATAATTTCAAAGATATTCGATATCAAATACTTGGGCTGTTGGAAGGTGCTACGTCCCCATTTTCAATGCTTTTACCATGCTTGCTGTGTATTTAACAACTTTCTGCAGTATTATATTACTGCAATTTGGTGGTTGCATACCTTTGTAGCAAGTAACATTCTTGGTTTAGATGTCTTCTTTTAGAAAAATTTCGTTTTCTGTAGAAACATGTGAGCTGCTTAAAACTCCCAAGAAATTGACACCACAAAAAGTTTTGTGCCTGAAACACACAAAAATTGTTTAGTACTAATTTCATTTTTTGGTGAAATAGAAAAAAAAATCAATCAAAAATAAAAGTGCTGGTTTTGCAAGTGAATAACTCGGTCATGTAACAAAGGATTGCATTCGTTTTTTTTTTAATTTTGATTTATTATACGTCCAATCGTGTTTCAATCCTTTTCATTTTCGTTTCCATTCTAATTTTTATAATAGATTCTAATTTTTCTAAGTAAAAAAAAACCTTAACGAATTTCTTTATTTCGCAAAAAACATTGTTAAAAATATTTACTGTTGAAAAAATATTCAAAACCAAAAACATCACAGAAGAAGTAGATACAAATTCTGATATCAGTGAATATTCCGAATCGAATAGCGATTGTTATGACTAATAATTGCAGCATTTTTATAGTGATTTTATAAAAATATATTTTTTTCAAATAATTTAGGACCGTTAATTAACTTGTAATTTAAAAAAAATGAACTTTTAACGTTTAATAAAAAATTAAAAACTTTTGTTTTTTCGTGTTGGGTAGGAAAAGGGTAAAGGTAAGTAATAAATACTACTAAAACTGTTTTAGGGCATCCAATTTCGGGACGCATCGGCAATCCCGGGATTTCGGGATTTCGGGATTTGAAAAACACAATTCCGGGATCCCGGTACTAGTCCCGGCTTTGACAAACCTTAAAAAATGCATTTTTTGGAAGACGTAATATGAAGTTTCAATATAGTTATGCCTTGTTTTACAACACAAAACATTGCAGAAGATTATAAAAAACTAAACAACAGAGTTTTTTTTAAACGTTTGGATAGTATTTTTGCTTATTTTTGAAAAAACCAAGATCAATTCTTTAAAAAGAAAAATTAATAAAAATGGATCATTCAAAGGTAATCACAAGGTAAAACATTGTGTTATTTTGTACTGCTAGCATAAAAAAGGTTTTTATTTTAGAATTTTTTAAAATCGCATTCAGATTTTTGTCCATCATTAAATTTTTTGACATGCTCGTAAAATTATTTAAAAAAAATATTTAAAAAATTTTTAAAAAAAACATTGATTATTATAATAACTTTAGTATGTCAAAGTAAGAACTTTGTGATGTTTTGTGCAGCTTTTTTAAGGAAGTTTTGTTTTTTTTAATTTTTAAGGTCCCTTTTGGGTATTTTCACGTCATATATTGTAGAGCTAGCAAAAAATATTTTTATTTTTGTATTATTTAAATCACATTTCAGTATTTCTTAGGTCCATTAATTATGTGAGGCATTTAGGGGGATCCCCCATCCCACAAAACAGGTTCAGCAGAATATCATTAACTCTCACGTGTGGGAGATTATAAAATGAAAAAAATATCGTAAGAAATTAAAAAAACAAAATATAAAAGTAATTAAGTTATTTGAATTCTGAAAATTTCTGTATGGAAATAATATAAAAAATATCAAAAATATGCATGAAAAATAGCGTTAGCTTTAATCTGATTGCAAACATTTACAATTTTTGATGCAGATTGGAAGATCTTTTTCCGGCCGGACAATTAAATTTTTTGCAACTATTATACCAGCCAATGTGGTTAGAAAATAATTCGATTTTTAGAGGTTATTTCAAACCATTCCAGCTCACGGATGGCTATCGCTAGAGTCGAAATATTTGTGGAATCATTATAACATAAGCCAAGGATTGTATTGAGCATTTGTGTCGAACAACATTTTTTTTTGTCTATGGAGCGTGAGGCGCCTTAATACTGGGGCCACCTCCACACCCTATCACGCAGATTGATTGGCATCTGAATATCCCAGATCCTGGTGAGCATGACGGAAAGTTATTTGCTCCCTTTTTGATTCGCCACTACTTACGTTTCAACCTTTACATGCCTACATGGACTTTCCCTATGACCTCTATTGCCCCAGTGTACGTAGTGATCTAGAAAAAAGATGCTGCAATACATGCGGTATTAACTTTTCATCCATCACAAGAGCTGCAGAGCATCGGCGCGCAATCCACCGTGCACCAGCGCGCAAAGTGGACCTTCACGGATTATCACACGTCGAGCTGAGGGGTCGTCTATAAACTACGTTACTGATTTTCCGGTTTTTTTTTACCCCCCTCCCCCTGTGTTACTTTTCGTAGTGCTTTTCAAAATCCCTCCTCTCCCCCCCCCCCATAAAGTAACGTGACATATGAAATTAATTCTTTCGAATGATTATATATTTTGACTAGCTCTGACAATTTTCACTAGTATTAGTGACTAGTATGACTAGATACATTAAAGGATCAATTGGAAAAAAATCAATAATTAATATCATCTGTAAAAGCTATTCCATCTGCGATCCAAGATTCGATGCTCTCAATCACTGGGATAGAAGAAGCTGGTAGCTTTGTTGAGGATTCTTCAAAATAGAATTTTTCATCGGATTCTATGTCAACCCATTTAGGTGAATCCTCGTTTCTTACGCAAAGAAATTCACCTGGTCTTTGACAGAGTACCCTTAAAGGCTGCACCCGAGCTGCACCAAGTTCTGTGTTTTTGTGTAAATGCTTTCTGAAAATTGATTTATTTAAATAGTATTTTTTATTCCGATTTATTGTAAACGATATAATACAAACTTATGGCAATTCATAGAAGTTTTAAAAACGAAATACAAGCCGCAGGTAGGACACGACCCTGAACCGATTTCTTCTTTCTGAGAAAGACAGTACATGTCATACGGTATCTCCTTTGATCAAGAACATTCAGGCCTTAACGTCAAAGCCTGTCGCAAAAGCAAAGACCCAAATTTTTCAGACGTGTGCTGAGATGGTGAAGGAATACCAAAAGGTTCCTGTGTCGAGGGAAAAGGTGGTGGAAGAAATCGTTGTAACAAAAGTTAACCATTTATTTAGACGATTAAACATAAACATGTAAGGTTAAAAATTTTTGAAATGATTGTGTTATTAATTAGAAGTTTTTCGTCGATTTTTTTAATTTTTGGTAACGTTACAGTATCTAAACACCTCCCCCCCTACCGTTACTTATCGTAGTGCATTTCAAAACCCCTAACCCCCCCCCCCTAAATTGGTAACGTAGTTTATGGACGACCCCTAATGAGCTTCTGTGTGCAAAAGATAACGATGGATAAAAAGAAGCAGATGATTTTACCGAAAATCACATGGACATGCTGGTTCCAGTAATCACTCTCGAGACCGCACATGAGTCCCCATGGACTGAATAAGAATGAATATTCCTTCACCAATTTTAAAAGTTCTCATTTATAATGACTTACTTTTACTTAATAAGTGTTCTATTGTTCGATTTTTTTCATTGTCATTTTAAACTACGATCTCAGTAGCCTTAAATTATAGTCTCAACTAGTCCTAAATAAAAATAATGAAATAAATTATGAGTTTTTTTAATAAATCCAACACAATCAAGAATTGATTAACATATTAACACTGAAAGCACGCATTTTGAACAATCTCAAAAAATCGCTAAAATCACCACACGTAATTAATGGACGCCCCCTTATGAAGTATCATGAGTTTAACACATTGGGCCTAACCAACAGTCGATTTAATACCTACTCTAAATTTAGTGTGATCTAATAGTAAGGTCCATTGTGTTATTTAGTCTTAGATTAGACCGATAGTCTTAGAAAGGTTTTTATATAAACATTTTTTAAAATCACATACAATTTTTTTAGGTAGTATCATTGAGTTTTTTGTTAGAATATTTTGGAATTTTTTTGCAATGGAGGCAATCCCGGAATCCCGAAATCCTCAGAATTTTAGGCCTTGCAATCCAGGAACTGTCGGAACTAAGAAAGGGATCCCGGGACTGGATGCCCCACACTGTTTAGTAATCATATATATGTGGTCTAACTTTGATTTCGTTATTGTAGCATTTTTCAATTCTAAGATATAGCGCAAAATGTGTTTGAATTGTATGGGAGGTGCCACATGAAAATGTTTTTTTTTTTATAGAAATCGGTTGTTGTTGGTTTTTTGATAATTTTTTTTTTAATTTTTTAAAATATTATTATACTCAGAGTTAAAAAAATTAAAACTTAAATTTTTGTTTAAAATCAGAACGAATATTTTTTGTTTTGTTCTTGAATAGAAACTTTTTGAGCAAAAAACCATTATTTTTAAATAAGTATTTTTTCAATTCGTGAAAAATTTGTCATAAAACAAACCAACTTTTTTTCTAAAAATCATTTAAAATTTCGTTAGATTTTATTCAAATTTTGTAAGGTATAAAAAATTCTTTTTAGACCTTTATAGCTTTAATATTTTGATGGTTCGTTGATTCCTGGCATATCCTAAACGTGCCCATTATTTTTTATTGATTGACTATTGATCACGTTCGCCTTCCTAAGGAACATGCGCCTAAGCACACTGGAGTGTGTCCTCAGCACTAGCTAGGATTGCATTTTGTCACCGTGGCGTGGCGACTGCTGACTGGCAACTAGAGCGACACTGACGACAACGCGCGCTATTGCACGTGTTTCATTGTGTAGCGCTGCGGCTTTTAGTTTGCTGCATTTATTTTGTTTAGAGCTTAGTTTCATGATCATCGTGATCATGTTGCCAAAAAAAAAAAGCAGCCTAGACAAAGAACTACTAGACAACAACAACTAGACTTCCAACAACAACAAAAGAACAAACGAACCCTTTGCCAACTATTTCCCACACGAAAGTGAAAAATCGTGAGATATTGAAATAAATGGGCGAGTCCCGCCGATTGTACAGCATCCGGTGCTGGGTATTCTAGCAGGCATCGCCATAACGTGGTTGCACTGCACAGATGTGCCGCAGTGATAATACGATGAGACATTCTGCGATGGGATGCGACGATATTGGCTGCAAACGAAGCACTAGATAACGTAAATTTGTGTCGTTCAATATTCCAGGCTAACTGGCTGGTTGCCTAGTTGACTCAGTTCCTTGTGTAGACTTTTGTTTTCTAGTTCGGTTTGTTATTGTTGTTATGTATGGCTTTGTGTAAGTAGTTCAAAGTTTTAAAGTGTTTTTGTTTTGCTTGCTTTCTCATCGTGCATTAAAGTTTAATCCAAATACACGTCGTGGCAAGAACATTTCAAGATAAAACGCTGCAATTTCAATATTGAAAGCGAAAAATTGGCCATTTTCTTTTTATTTTTTGTGCATAACGTGACTATGCTATCAAAAGAAACTTTGGTATATTTTTTTTTAATTTATTGTAATAATTTAAACAAAAATTTAATACAAACATGAATATTTATAGGCCATTTTATAAGGCCAAAGATGATTTTGGTTAGTTTTTTATTTTTTTAGAATATTCTTTTAAAAAGAAAATTATTTTTTAATACATAGTTCTTTTTAAGTAGGTGATCAAAATAGCCCATTAAAATTCTTAATAAGTGAACAAAACATGCCCAAAAATTTCGAATATACAAATGTTGTTTCATACAAATGCTGAAAAGCAGAAGTTCATAAAACAAAATTATACTTTTTTTGGAACAAAACATATTTATTAGCCTGTCCCAAGCCATAAGGGAGAAATTTTTTTATCGAAATTAGACACGCATACCCTCTAGTTTTTTTACATTTTATCTAAAAATGACAAAAAAAAAGTTTCACTACGATTGGACAGTGGTAACCCGGGCCGTCTTGACGCCAAAGTTTGGAAAAATGCCTATTTTAAGCGTATTTTTCTCTTTGGGTTATCCTTGGAGAAAATTAACCAAAAAAAAAAATACCAGAATGAATTTTTATAAATAGAGGAGACAAATACAATTCCAAAATGAATTCATTTATTAAAATCGGTTAATAATTGATGAAGTTGTAATATTTTTAACACAAGAACCACAGTGCAAAGTTGCGTTGTATTCTCCAAGTCCCGTTATTTTGCCAATTTGTAAACACATGGATACAGTCTCGGCATCAGTATGGAATATTTTGTGCTCTTTTCGTCTTCATTCTTTAGCATTTCTCGTTCAGTGAACACGTGTTTTTAATTTATAATATAAGCTTTGAATAAATCAATATGTCGGTGGGATTACGAAGTGGTACAAATAATATATATCTAATAGGCGGTGTAAAACATGAAATAACTGGGTCAAAACTTCCTTCTAATAGGCAAGTTATGAGTGTTTTATTTTACAATTTACGTGTAGTAAATTTAACTGTTAACGCAAGCGCAAACCTTGTTATTCGTGAATGCATAATATATTGGGAAAAGGCTCGCATACCCACCAAAGCTATCCCTAATTGTGTCAAAAAGCTTGTGAAACTATATGAATTTTGGAGAAATTTACAAAAGAATGCTAAAAAAACTCAAGACGGTTATGTTCTACAGCGCCAAGGATTTTTAAATACTTTAGACAATACTTTAGAATTCAAGAATGTATGGGTCACTACATCCCTGTACTGTGCAATAGGGCGCCCAATACTCGAATATGGCTGCATAATTTGGAATCCAGTTTTTGGATCACATTGTGATAGAATCGAATCCATTCAAAAACAGTTCTTACTATTCGCTTTGAGAGAAACTTATAACCCCCGCGATTATGGAAGCCTTCCACCATATGAACACAGACTCACCATATTAAATTTGACAACACTATCAACAAGAAGAACGGTACTGGATACATGCTTTACTTTCGATGTTCTGAGCGGTGTAACTAACTGCGAATATATCTCTAACAAGATTACCCTCAATGACCCTTTAAGACGTACAAGTCATACTCGGCTGTTAACTGAATATCGGCATCATACTGCATATGCCAGTAATGAACCCATCAACCGTTGCTGCAGAAAATTTAATAATATATCCGACCACTACTCACCTTCCATGTCCAAATTCTTATTCAAGCGTTCTCTATACAAGTCTCTTTCTCTGCCTAATCAACCCAACCTCTGAATTCTCTTTTCTTTTTTTTTTCTTCTTCTCTTTCCTTTCCTTTTTGGCGTGTTCGTGAAATAATGTCAATTAGGTGGGCGGATTACGCCCACTTCGAATTGCACATCTTTGAACACCAAAACAAGGAAGGGGGAGAGGAGGAAAAAAAAATTTATAAAAAATAAAAAAATAAAAAATAAATACCTGTTAGAATAAGTAAATAAATAAATTTGTAAAAACCTGTTAGAATAAGTAAATTGCCTTGGTTGGCCAATAAATAAATAAATAAATAAATAAATAAATAAATTTATTCGACATTGCTCACATAAACGCACTTCAAACAATCAAAATAAGCGAAGACAAAAAATTTCTGCAGCGCCAGAGGGAGCCGGGGCGACCTGGCTGCTTAGCTGGAGTCGACAAAAAGCTGGCTGATAAGGAAGAAAGGGTTCATCTTAGGACGATCGAGGAAGAGAAGCGGCAAGGAAAATGTTTTAGCGAACCATTACCCTCAACGTCTTCTTTTGACGAGGAAGAACACTATTTATCTTCCGACTCAGATGGAACAGTTGATTCACACGATAGTGTACCAACTTTAACTACAGAAATTAAACACAAAACACGTAAAACATATAAAAAAGACTTTATTACTCCAAAACTAGTAGCAGCTCTAGATAGATGCCAGCTAACCATACGAGACTCTATGTTTATTCTTGAAGCTACGCTTGAGGCACTTGGGCACACTTCAGAAGAGTTTTCTATCAGCAAAAGTACAATTCAAAGAATTCGAAAAGATCGTGCTGAAGCCATAAAACGCAACTTCCAAGACAAGGTGCCAGATGTTGTGACAATTCATTGGGATGGAAAACTTTTTCCAGCTTTGGACTCACGGAAATCGAAAGAAGAGAGGCTTACCATAGTAATATCATATGGCAGTCAAGAACAGCTACTTGCTGTGCCACGTTTGGAAAGTTCCACAGGAAGGGAACAGGCTCAGGCGGTATGGAATGCAATTGCAGACTGGAATCTAGAAGATAAGGTACAAATTCTTTGTTGCGATACTACAGCGTCTAATACAGGCCGTGTTAATGGTGCTTGTTCGCTTATCGAACAAAGACTTAATAGGGAAGTTATTATATTTGCCTGCCGTCATCATATATATGAATTGGTGCTGAAAGCTGTTTTTGAAATAAAAGTCACTCATGTGACCACAAGCCCTGACATTCCCCTCTTCAAAAAGTTGCAAGATAACTGGAAGCATATAAACACAAAGAAAGTACAGTTATATAGAGACAAGTTGTCAACGTACATTGCTGATTCAGAAATTGAGGACTTACTTGCTTTTTATAAAGCCAAATTAACTGACAAAACGCTCAGAAAAGATTATCGGGAGTTGGTAGAGCTATCAATAATATTCCTAGGTGGAGATGCCGAAAAGAAATTAAAAATAAGGCCCCCAGGAGCCATGCATCAAGCTCGGTGGATAGCAAGAGCCCTTTATTCTTGAAAAATAACACTGTTTAGTGCTCAATTGAACATTGAAAGTCAGGATAAAATAGCCTTGTTTGAAGTCGATCTGTTCATAGTGACTTCCTACGTCAAGCCGTGGTTATAATGCGCGTCAGCAATAAAGGCACCTTACCAAGATTTGTGCGTTTTAAAAGCTATGAAGGACTTGATAAAAACATTTCAAAGAATTGATAAAAACATTTCAAAGGCAGCCTTATGCAAGCTAAGCCAATACTTATGGTATTTGACTGACGAAATAGCTTTACTGGCACTTTTTGACGAGGATGTCGATCTAGATACTAAGGTGAAAATGGTAGCAAATTTAAGCAACGAACACATAATAAGTCGTGGCAAAAGGTATACCCCATGGAAGGAAGAAATATGTGGTCCTTTATACGGTTAGTATTGAATCCTACTTACAAGTTGTTTGCTACGTTTTATATTTATACAAATATACACCACGCTTCACTTTTTCAATTTAGAAAAAAACATTTTTGACTTTGTTTCGGTCAAAAGTAAATTCTTGTTCGATCGTCTCAATATTGACGCCAGTTTTCTAAAACAATGTCCAACTCTGTGGTCGAATAATGTCTCATTTCAAGAAGCCAGGAAACAAGTGTCCACATTGAGAGTGGTTAATGATACAGCTGAAAGAGCGGTCAAGCTAATGAAGGATTTCCATGGATTAATCACGGTTGAAGAAGATCAAAAGCAGTATTTATTACGTTGTGTACAAGAACACCGAAAAGTTTACCCAGATTGTAAAAAAAAAACTTTAAAAAGAAAATTTGAATAACGATATTATTTAACTTTTAAATGTTATATGCAATATACTCGTAAGACCATAGAAGATAAGTTCTTGTATTGAATATTTCATATCATATATAATTATTGAATGATTTAAATAAATTACATTTAAGTTAAAATTAATTTTTTTCGAGCGAAAAAACACCAAAAATGCGAGTGCAGCATCGTTTTTTATTTTTCAAATTTGCGAGGTTGTCATCTTTGCAGGCCCACTGTGCAATTTTCTTTGGGACTATATAGCCACAATGACCATATTTCGATGGAATAACACCTCAGCAATGACTATGTTAAGTTTCGTTCTAAGCGAACAAATAGAATAGAAATAGAAAATCCTGAGTTATGTCTAATTTATTCATGAAAACGCCCACTGTGCAACGCTCTGTGCACTGTGGTTCTTGTGTTAAAAATATTATAACTTTATCAATTATTAACCGATTTTAATAAATGAATTCATTTTGGAATTGTATTTGTCTCCTCTATTTATAAAAATTCATTCTGGTATTTTTTTTTTTTGGTTAATTTTCTCCAAGGATAACCCAAAGAGAAAAATACGCTTAAAATAGGCATTTTTCCAAACTTTGGCGTCAAGACGGCACGGGTTACCACTGTCCAATCGTAATGAAACTTTTTTTTTGTCATTTTTAGATAAAATGTAAAAAACTAGAGGATATGCGTTCGAAAATATCGAAAAAAATTTTTGGGACACCCTAATATTTATCTTATATATTTATAAATAAAAAGTTTGTTGAAAAATGTCACTTTAAGATTCTTTGGACAACCCAACAAAAACAGCAAACATATTTATCTTAATTATAAATAAAAAGTTTGGTTGAAAAATGCCACTTCAAGATTCTTTGGACAACCCAACAAACATATAAACTTTTAAAAGGTTGTGAAATTTAAAGATTCGATACGTGATTCGATTCGCCTTCTATAGTGCTTGCAATAACGAAGCCCATAATAGATTTAAGAGCTGTAGTCAGGTCATTTTGAATTTCAATACCGAAGTTTTCCGAGCAAAAGTCAGTTAAGTTAAAAACAAAATAGCTCAATACCTAAATCCAAGACTTGGAATAGGACTTATGGCCTTATTTTGTAAAACGCACACAAAAACCTCACTTGGGGTTTTTTGTATGGCAATTACATTTCCATATGAATAAGAACTAACCCTCACTCTCAACGAAATTTCACTTTAAAATATATTGCCAGATAAAAAAGTTTAACGCAAGTGACTGCGTTTATTTTACAAAATAATGTCATTTAAAAATAAATATATTCTCATGACCTTCTATCTATGCTATATCTTCTACACCAGTGTACTTTATTGATAAACTTAAAGGTAATTCAACACGAAATATGAATTAATATTAGAGAATTGTACAAAAAAATATCCTTACTCATTCCTTAGAACCCTTGTTTGCCCCTTATTGGCATGGCGTGCAGAATCAACAGATTCACTGCTGCTGACAACTGAAAAATTGCAATCAATTTCACTGACCGCCCAGAATTACTACACCCAGAAACCACTCGAACGAATGAAACAAGCGAACAGAATTCAATTCGAAGTAATTTTTTAAAATTTTAAAAACGACAAATGGTGCTGGCAGCTATTGTTGTTGGTCTTTTGCTGGCTGCTGGTAGTGTTGTTGTTGTATTTATTGTTCTCAGAAATACTTTTGCTAGTGCAAAAATTATGCGATTATACGCGGGACAACAAAAGCGAAACTGATCTAGCAGCTAAGATGGCGTTGTTGTTGCTGTTGTTGTTGTAGTTGCTCGGGTGGAGGTTGAAGGTTGATCAGCAGAGCTGAGGACAGGAAGGAGTTGGTCTTAAAAGCAAGTTACATTCGCCCTCGACATTTATTAATTGAATTCGATTTATTCTGGCGATTTGTCTGCGCAGACGCACGCGTTCATCTAGCTTTACCTTACAACAACATGGATTCAAGTGTGCCCGAAGAAGAAGAAGAACAAGGCTTCAGTTATACGACAAGTGGCAAGTGGTAAAGAGTATGCAGGGGCCAAGGGGCATATTGTAAGTGCAAGAATTCTTGTTGCTAGACAGATGGTAATTTTTCAACATAAGATCTTGCAGTGGAGCTTTCGAAGATGAAAAAGTAGCGTATTTATTCTGAAAAATTCTGACGCAAAGGAAGTGGAATCATTTCGTAAAAAAATTAAATTTTGCGTAGATGTAAAATTTGGTCGTAAATTATTATTGGTACTTAAAAATACTTGAAAATGCTTTCTTAAAATGATTTTAAAATACCCAATTCCAAAGCAATTCGATATCGCAAATTTGAGTTGTATGGGAAGTGATACTACTGTTGCCAAATTGGTGCTTTTTCCCATTAGATTTGGTGCATTTTGAAAATTTTGGCGCAAGAAAAATGAGGTTCGGTGCCTGGTGCAGTTTTTGATGCTATTTTTTTTTATTTCAGAGGCACCAAATTTGCCTAAATATTTAATGGAAATTGATCTCAAGTTGTGATTGAATGGTACAAGTATATGAAAATATTAGAAATTTTTGTGTTAAATTCGTTAAATAAGCTTTATTTAATTTTTTTAAATTAAAACTGTCAAGTAAATCGTTTTTAAAAATGAAAATGTATCAATGTATTTTCCACCATCTGATTCTTTGACTCTGACTAAGCTAACCTCTATTTACAACAACATATCTACACCTTCACTCATCTTAGGTGATTTTAATGCTCATGGCATTCTTTGGGGCTCTCCCCACACCAATTGCAGAGGTAAGACTATTGAAACTTTTTTATGCAAGAAAATCTCTCACTTCTTAACGACTGTTCTCCCACTCACCTTTCCACGCATTCTACTTGGTCTCATGTAGGCCTCTCCCTTGCTTCCCCTAGAATTGTACCCTTTTTAAATTGGAACGTAGCCACTCACTTACATGGGAGCGATCACTTTCCAATATTTATAACTTTCCAACATTGCTTCTCTAACCAAGCCCAAACCCCAAGCAAGAAACATCTCTTTCGGTTCAAGCTGTCTGAAGCAAACTGGGATCAATTTCAAGACATCGTTAACAATAAAATAAAAAAAAACACAAGTTACACTAAATATAAACAAAGATGCTGCTATTTTCCATAAACTAATTATTGCCGCTGCAAATGAATCAATTCCACATACGCCTATTCAATACAATTTTCAAAAGTCAGATCACTGGTGGAAAAAAAATCTGGCTAACCTCCGAACAATTAAGCAAAACCTTTGGCACACTTTCAAAAACAATTTTTCAATCGACGCTTTGCTGGCATATAAAAGAGCAAACGCAATTTTTAAACGTGAGGTCAAAATGGCAAAGCGGGAATCGTTCTATGCATTTACATCAGAAATCAACCCTTCCACTTCGACTAAGCTCATTTGGAATAAAGTTAATAGGATGTATGGTAAAAATACTGCCTTCACAATTAATAATTTAGTTGACAGTAATGGTTCAACAATTTCTGACCATAGTCAAATAGCATAGTCAAATAGCAAAAGTGGCTAAAGAATGGTCTGTCTATTCCAAAGACAACAACTTCAACTCAGATTTTATTGAACTCAAAATCATTTTAAACATTGAAGTTAACTACCCCCTTAGCGGTCCTGCAGAGTCAATTGAAACCGATATCTCCTTAATAGAGCTTAATATGGCTTAAAATACTGTAAAAGGCAAAACACCCGGTTTTGATAAAATAAGCTATCCAATGCTAAAAAATTTAACACCATCTGCTAAATTTCGTTTATTACAAATTTACAATACTATTTTTAAATCAAGCATAATACCACAAGAATGGAAAAACGCAACAATTATACCTTTACCAAAACAAAACAAGCCATCAAACAGTTTAACAGGGTACCGCCCGGTCTCTCTTCTCTCATGTACAAGTAAATTACTCGAAAAAATAATAGCAAACAGAATAGGATGGTTTCTTAATAGAAATCGATTGATTCATGCTAACCAAGTTGCATTCAAAAATAGCAAAGGTACAATTGATGCGCTTCTATTTCTTGATCATAAAATTGCATATGCTTTATCAACAAAAAACCATATTTCTATTATTTCAATTGATTTTGAAAAAGTATTCGACAGGATTGGCTGTCACACTATTTTAAACCAACTCTTGGAATGGAAGGTTGGCAAAAATATAATTAACTTTGTGAGAAGTTTCCTCTCAAGCAGGAAAATAAGGGTACGAAAGGCATCTCACTCTCAGCTCTATCCCCTTCATAATGGAATTCCACAGGGATTTCCTCTTTCGGTAGTCTTATTTCAGATTGCTTTTGAAGGACTAAACAAAATCATAATTAAACATAAATTTTTTAGTCACTGTATTTACGCAGACGACTTATATCTTACTGTCAAATATAAAGACGAAACTAAACTGCAATCTGAATTTAGTTTACTTATCGATGAGATAAATTCGTGGTGCAAGAGTTCTGGTGCTAATATTTCTATACTCAAGAGCAAGGTTTTGCATATTTGTAGGAAAAGACAATGTATTCCTTTAAATTTAGTTATAAATAATAATAAAGAATGGTTCACTTATAATTTGGCCACATAAAAATAGGTATATCTCTTGAAATAAAACTCCGATTATTAAATTTTTTATATCAAATTAAATTATATTATTTCATGTTTCAGATAACTAATTATGGATACTAAATTACAATGTTTCGGTAAAAATTTCGGACTTTCTTTTTAATGCCTTGCATTAGGTTTTGCACAACTTGTCGTGATACTTCACCGCATACCTTATTCCACTTTATTCCCAAATTTTCTTTTGAATTTGAAGTTTTGCCATGTTTTTTTAACTTTTGTTTGGTTATTGCCCAAAATCTCTCAATTGGTCGAAGTTTGGGACAGTTTGGTGGGTTCATGTGTTTCGGTATAATGTCAACAGCGTGTAAACAGTACCAATCCATTGTATCCTTGGAATAATGACAGGATGCCAAATCTGGCCAAAATTTCACAGGAGCTTGGTGGCATCGAATAAAAGGCAGTAGACGCTTTTCTTGGATTGCCTGCCAAACCAATACCTTTTTTCCAAATTTATCCAACTTATCGTATTTATACCTTTCGGTCACTCCTCCTCTTATTTTTGCAACATAAAAATTCCGACCTGGTAGCTGTTTGACATCCATTTTGACGTATGTTTCGTCATCCATTATAATGCACCCGTTAAATTTTGTCAAAACCTGTTCATACAGAATGCGTGCTCTCCTTTTTGCTACAGATTGCTGTTTTTCCGAACGGTTTGGAAATTTTATAGTTCTATATGATACCAGCTTTGCATTTATGCGAATTCTTCGTACCGTACTTTTACTTGTTCCGTATCTTTTTGCTCGATCATTGTCGGAGAGGCCTGGATTTAAACGTATGGACCTTAATACCTTCACCCGCAAAGCTGGGTCTCCGCTTCCCTTTTTTTTAGCCGCTCTTGTTTTTCGTTCAACGGACAACGTTTGTTTATATCGTTTAAGAACATTGTTGACGGTAGATTTTGGAATATTTAAGATCTTAGCGATTTTTCTTCCCGACCAGTTCGGATTATCCAATGATTTGTGCACAATCATTTTCCTAATTTCTTTTTCCATCTTCGCCTGTAGTCACAAATATAAACTTACTGAAATGAATTTTGCTGGGAATAACGGTGCATTGTTTACAAACAATACGTCATTAAAAACTTTTTATTTGGTCCACTGGGGGCGCTGCAATCGACAGTAACATGCGGCCAAATTATAACTGAACCATTCTTTAATATCGATTTTGTAAGTAATCTTAAAATATTAGGCATTATATTTAACTGTAACTATAGATGGTCTTCACATATAGAGTACATAAAAAAATCACTTGTTAATAGACTAAACTTAATTAAATGCTTAACTAATTTTTGTAGTAATGCACATCCATCTGTGTCAATTCGGGTGTTGAAAGCACTAATTCTTTCAAAAATCGACTATGGTCTAGTCATTTATGGTCACACAGCTAAATCTAATTTGCGAAAACTTCAATCAGTGTATCACGCCGCCGCTCGTTATTGTATAGGTGCTTTCCGTTCTACTCCGATAACAAACATACTGACAGAGACAGGGCTTCCTACCATTGAACACCGAGTAAAAACACTAAGTGCTAAACTTATCCCAAAAATGTTAATGCCTACTGGACAAATGTTTCCAAAGAACCTCAACAAAAAGCTAAAAGTTCCATCAGCACTTCACCATATACAAGAAAGCACTCTAAAAATTGGGTTTGAAGTAAAGGTTCACCTTAAATATATATCTTCCCAGCCTCCATGGAATCTAAGCAACCATAGCTTCGTCAACAATCTTAGACATTTACCAAAAGACTCCACCAATGCTGCCTCCTATATCAGTCATTTTGAAGAAACTATCAACAACTTCCAAAACTGGCATTTCTTCTTTACCGACGGCTCCAAGACCGACACAGGAGTTGGTTATGCTGTTGTTAACGAAAAATTTGAGATTATCAGAGCAGTCCAAGTTAATGCTTTCTGCTCAATTTTCACCGCGGAATGTGAAGCAATTTTTTATGCAATTAGATTTTGTAAAACCTTAAAAGGTAAATACATCATATGTTCAGATTCACTATCCACCATCAAAGCTGTTGAAAATATCCGCAATAAAAACGAAACCGTAATTAAAATACGGGACATGCTTATAATGCATAAAAATAAGTTGAAAGTAATGTGGGTACCAAGCCATGTTGGCATAAAAGGAAACAGTATTGCAGATGAAGGCGCGAAATATGCAACCAAAGCCCCAGTAGAACTTCAAAACACTTTTAACCAGTCTGACTACGTACATGCTGCCAACAGTTTTTATTCTAATGAACTTAAACAGAGCTGGATTAACTACACCCACCACTATAAAATAACCAACCAGAATGGAAACGCACCTATTTACCCACCAGATTGTCAAAGAAAACATATTCAAAAATATGCCAGACTCAGGATGGGACATACACTTTTCACTCATCAACACCTTATGGAAAATTCACCTCCACCGTTGTGTATTTTTTGTAACGCTGAAACACTCTCTATAAAGCACTTTACAGATGAATGCTGCATTATTAATAGTTATAGAACAAATCCAATCTTACTACTATCAAATGTAACTAAAGAAAATATAGAAGCCATTATAAACATTTTGAAGCATTTTAACATCTACTCAAAAATTTAAACAATTTAATTATAAAATGTAGGCTGAAGACCTTAGTTGTTAGTGCCTAGAATATAAGTTTGTTTATGTAATTTATTTTGTAAATAAACTTTTTAATAAATAAATAAATAAATAAAAATGAAAATAGCTGACAGTTTAGGGTATAATTTAATTTTGTAATTGTATTTGGTGCTTTATATTTTTTAAAACCAAACAAGTCTGGTGCATTTTTGAGGAAAAAGTGATTTTTCACAAATCACGATCACAAATTCAAGGAAAAAGTGAATTTTTCGCATTTTTGGTGGATTCTAGAATCAAAAATTGGCAGCACTGAGTGACACACCCCCTTATACAACGCTCATAAAATGTTATCAGAGGCAGGGCAAACAATGGTTTAAAAGTGGAAAAAATATGAAAATTTTTGCCTTCGTATTACCGATATTAAATTTTTTGTTTTTTAAAAATTGTCTAATTAGCATGTTTCCAAAAGGTTTTGGTGAAATCTTTTCAGGATTTTTGTACAGAAACCATCAAAGTTGTTATATAATAAAGCGTTCAATAAATTCTTGGTAACAAGAGGTATATTTCAAATTAAATATCATGTGAACCACTGATAAAAATGTGGTTTATTTATTTTAGTCTTAAAGAAATAATATAAAATAAGAATCTTGCATAGTTAGACTTAGAATTCATTGTATTTTTTTTAAGCCAAATCATCTATCTATATATATAAAATAGGATGTGTGTATGCATGTAACGTATGGACTCCAAAACGGCTGGGCCGATTTTGATGAAATTTTCAGGTAATGTTCATCTTGGTACGGTGGGTAACATAGGCTACATTTGGACCCGATAGGTGGCGCTGGGTTGGATTTATATCGAAAATTTGAATTTATGGACCAATTTAACTGAAATTCAGAATGTATGTTTGTTTGATCATAAGAAAATAATTTGTGTATAAATGGACACGGTAGGTGGCGCTGGGGTGGACTTATTTCGAAAATTCGATGGCGTGAAAAATATATAAATACTTTTAATTTTATTTTATAACGAGGGGAGTAGCGAAGCACACCGGGTTCAGCTAGTTTTTTATATTTCAAACTCCATAAAAAGTTTAATGCCATTTTTGGCATAAAATATCTTTAGATGTCGATCTGTGTGCGCTCGCTTAGATCAACATCATTGTTGGATTTATACTCAACCTAAAAAAAATGAGCTTCCAAAACAGTTTTTATGGATGATAAACTAAATGCGTTTTTGTAAAAAAATCGAGTTTTATTGATTTAAATTCCAATTTTTTGTAGCATGCTTTTAGGCTTAGGTTAAAAAATCGATAAATGTAAATAATAAATATAAAAATATAAATTAATATATAATAGATATTTTTCCGGATTGGTTAAGATGCAATGTTACGATAATGTTGCAATTTGTAAAAAGTACATTTTAGAAAAATTTTATGTGGAGGTGGGCGTGACCGAAAACGGTTATGCTCTGTTAATTTTAATTAATTTTTTAAATAATAACTGGCAAATTTATATAGCCTATTTACCAACTGGGTACAATGGGTATCAAATAGAAATAATTGAAATATCGACTGTCGTTCTCAAGCTTTGCGGTAGCGAACATACGTGAATACCCTTTTATACTATAGTATAGAATATAGATAAATAAAGAACTATAAAATATACTTTTTTGTATTTGTATTTATTTATTTATTTGATATATCAGTGCAACAAGGTAATAACCTTATGATTAAAGCACTGGCATCGTAGAAATTAAGCATTTAGTAATTAAACATTTGTATTAAACTTAAAAATTATTCAATCTTAATTCATTTTTCATAAAAAATACATGGGAAAAGAAGAATGAAAATAAACATATCTTAAACTAGTATTACTAAATAAATATTGGAATTATTGTCCTAATATTTTTATCATTTCAAGTAATTGTAGTACAACTTATAACAATGATATAATTTAATTTGAAAACTAATGGGAAAAATTAAATATATTTTAGAAAAAGTTTTCATGCTACACAAAAATAATTTGATAGTTAAAAATTGAAAATTATTGCAACGTAGAAAGATATGCAAGTAGATTGTTTTTGAACTGCACAGCGGTTTGAATAGATCGAAAGAAAGGGGGCAACGAGTTCCAAAGATGAATTGCATAAATATAGAATTGCCTCTCAGATGTTAGACAGAAATGACGAAATTGTATTAATGAATTGGACCGATTAGATCTCGAGACAGTAAGACGGTTATGCAAGTAAGAAGGTTCCTTAGTATATAACAATTTATGGAGCAATAATAAAGTTCGCAATTTAAGAATGCTTTCCAGGGTCATATTGTATATTTGTATTGCATAGTGAGATACATGATCAGAACGTTTTAAACCATAAACGTATCTAGCTATGTTGTTAAAAGTTACTTTTAGTTTTTGCTTACTTGTGCAATCACAATTAGCGAAAATTTCACAACCATATAGAAGGGTAGGGAGAATGTAAACTTTTGCGATTAGAAGTCTAATATAAAGTGGTGTGAATGTTTGTGCAATCATTAATACCCTAAGCATACCATAAACCCTGCCAATTGTATTTCCAATGTGTGAGTTCTAAGTCAAAGTCCTGTTGAAGATTATTCCGAGATTTTTTGCTGAGTCAACAAAATCAATTGCCGAATTGTTGAGCGTAATTTTTGGAAATTCTGAAGCATCGATTATTTTTTTGGAAATAATTAAACACTTCGACTTCCTTGGGTTGAGACACAAGCCATTTTATTGCAGGTACACAATTTGAAATATTATTGCGTGAGCAACTAACAAACAGTTGTACATCATCAGCGTGGACGTTAAAATATTGGAGAACTTTTGGTAAATCATTTACATAGAGTGAAAACAGAAGGGGTCCAATTATAGAGCCCTGAGGAACTATTGAGGGTCAAAAATTCTGACGTCTTGTTATTGGCAAAAACAGCTTGAGATCGATCTGATAGGTATGACTGCAATAAGTTACTTGCTGAAGAAGAGAAATTAAACATTTGAGATAATTTACTCTTAAGAATAACATGATCAACTGTATCGAATGCCTTTGAATGGTCTAGAAGAATTAAGAAACTTACTTTACTATCATCCAATCCTGCTCTTATTTCTTCAACTACGTCTATTAGTGCAGTGACGCAACTCCTCTTTGCCCTAAACCCAGACTGCCTTTCGGATAGCAAGTTATTGTCGCAAATAAATTTGCTAGTTTGCTGGTGTACAATCAATTCAAACGCTTTTGCTAAGTATGATAATATGGCTACAGGTCGATATTCATTGCGTGTTTTTGGTATTGGAATGATTTTGGCTTGCTTCCAATATTTTGGAAAGACAGAAGTAGTGAGAATTGTGTTAAATATATGGGTTATATAAGGTAGTACTAATGGAAGAAGGATTTTTAGAAAGTGTGGATGAATTTCATCGAAACCTACTGCGTTGGACTTTATTGACAGGAGACTAGTCAGTGCCTCAATTTGGTCTACGCAACGGAAAGAAAAAGCCATATCTGCACCAAGGGTAATAGACAGAGAAACATTTCTACAAGTACATAGTAACATTATTAATAACGAAAGGCACTCCAATATCACGGATTTCTTTCTAAATCTTTCTTGATTCAACTGCGTGTTTATATTTGTTGCTGTAGAATTTTTTCTTTAATGCAGCTATTTTATTGTTTACTTTTTTCTCATTTCTTTAAATTCACTATACAATTCTGGAGTTTTGAATCGCTTCCACCGGTTGTATAAAGCGTTTCGTTTTGCTAGAAGCCCTTTGATATAATTGTTAAACCACGGTTTTTGTTGCGTTTTAATGGTTTTAGTCTTTAATGGTACGAATTCATTAAAAAGGTTAATAATATTTTGCTGCAGATAACAAACCTGGTCTTCACTTGATGTCATTCCATAAATGCCTTGCCAATTTATCTTTCTAGCTTCTTGATCGAGATGGTAATAATCAATATTCTTAAAATCACGAAAGGTGAAACAATACGGCTCGTTTTCCATATGGAAATCAAAAGCTAAGAAGAGAAGATCGTGCTTGGAAAAGTTGGGTACTGATAGCTGGTCATAGAGAAGTATTTTAGTTAGATCATTAACAAAGAACAGGTCTAGAAGGGTATTGATTGAGTGAGTGAAGTGAGTAGGTTGGGAGTTATTAACTGACAGAAGGCCTAAGTCACGCATATCATTACTTAAGTGATTTTCCATTATTAAATTGCTGTTGAAGTCTCCTGCAATGACAATGTGTGAATAGGATATCGACAAATTTTCTATGAGGCTTATGAGATGAGAAGTATCTACAGTACGACTAGGACGATAGACAGTACCGAAAAGCATTTTGCTGGTGCCATTCGATAAAGATATGAACAAAACTTCGATTGCACTTTCGAGAGGAGATGTATATATAAGCCTACAAGGGATATTATTGCGCACATACATGGCCACACCTCCAGCATGGCTCAGTCTATCTGCTCGGAAAATTTTGTAACCTTTTAACATAAACAACGCATTTGGCATTTTTCTCTTATTAAAATGGCGATTTTAAAAAATTTGTTTTTAAGTTTCGTATTTATATTGAAATAAAAAAAATACGTTTCAAATATTTTTGACTAATGAACATACAAAAACATTTATGGAAAAAAAAATGTTAATGGCAAATTTTGTATGAATGTCCCATTAGGGTGGTTACAAGAAATCACTTTTTACAGTTCCCCCTAAAATGTGCCAATAGACTAGAAAATATGATTTACAAAGTTTAAGCCCAATCCGATAATGCTAACACGTGCCGGATTGAGGTTCAAGTTTGCAAAGTAAAGTAATAAACCTTAAATTTAAAAAAAATACTAAAAATTAACGAGTCAACTTATTCCAAGTTTTAAAGTGTGAGTTTATTGAGTACATAAACAAAAGTATTTAAGGTAAAAAAGAGGTTGATCAACCAATAGTTGTAGCTTTGGTGTCGATTTTAATTTTTAGTTACTTTTTGAAAAAAAGCCAAGTTGAATTATTTTACTTTTTCTAATTTTTCGACTCTTAAAAAAATTTTCTAAAAATTTGTTCTGTGGAAATCTCATTTGTAGCAAAATTGTGAAGATTTATTGCCCAGAAACTATAAAATAGGTTGAGGGGTTCACAAGATACGCCTTTCAGACACGCGGACAGACGGACACTACGAGTTGACATAAAAAATTTCAATTACGCATGTTAGAAGGCGTGTATCTTGTGAACCCCTCATCCTATTTTATAGTTTCTGGGCAATAAATCTTCACAATTTTGCTACAAATGAGATTTCCACAGAACAAATTTTTAGAAAATTTTTTTAAGAGTCGAAAAATTAGAAAAAGTAAAATAAGCCAACTTGGCTTTTTTTCAAAAAGTAACTAAAAATTAAAATCGACACCAAAGCTACAACTATTGGTTGATCAACCTCTTTTTTACCTTAAATACTTTTGTTTATGTACTCAATAAACTCACACTTTAAAACTTGGAATAAGTTGACTCGTTAATTTTTAGTATTTTTTTTAAATTTAAGGTTTATTACTTTACTTTGCAAACTTGAACCTCAATCCGGCACGTGTTAGCATTATCGGATTGGGCTTAAACTTTGTAAATCATATTTTCTAGTCTATTGGCACATTTTAGGGGGGTACTGCGAAAGATAGTAACAAAAAAAAATTCCCATACAACTTGTAACCACCCTAATGTCCCATATACTTCACATTTTTTTAAAAATTACTTAATAATTTTTTCAAAAACGCTTTTTTTAGTTTTTTTAGCTAGCTATAATTTTTAAAAAAAATAAAATAACATTTTTTTTTTCGAAAATTTCTTTTCTTATATTGCAAAAAAAAAAACGTGTCAAATATTTTTGACTAATAAACATACAAAAAACTTTTATGGAAAAAAAATGTTGGTGGCAAATTTTGTATGAAATGCCCCATATATTTCGAATTTCCTTAAAAAAAATACTTTGGAATTTTGTTTTTTCAAAAACTCTGTTCGTTTTGTTTCCGAAATCGACTGACCCAAAAGACTTCATGCGAGCATAATAATATAAATCTCTTAAAATATTAAATTATTTCAACCGAACCAGAAATATTTTTCAATAGAAATGTGCGAAAAAGTTTGTTTTAAACTTGTTTATAATATAATTTACAGTTGACTGTTCCATCCTAAACTTTTTACAAACATCTTTATGAGTCATTCCACTTTGGAAATTTCTAATGGGCTTGTTTTTTACTTCATTACAGTGTTTTGTCTACACTTTGAAATTAATTTGAAATTAATTTGAACTTTATTTAAACAAACAATATCAAATATCATACACTCAGGAAAAACACCTATCTTTTTGCGATAAAAAATTTCTCTATTTTCGATAACAGCAATTTTCTCTATTTTAAATAAAATTTTCTTCAATTAGAGTAAATTTTCACATATTCGAAGATATGTCCCTTTTGGGAAATGAAAAAAATTTCAAGTCTCTAATAATAATAAGTACTTTTCTCGCACTAAAAAATTCTAATTTTGAGAAAAAACTAATAGAAAATGAAATTGTTTTCCCTATTGTAGACAAACAATTCACTATGCAAAATATTTTCAACAAATCCCTTCCCAAAAATAAAAAGTCTTCTACTCTAAAAACGATATATTTATCTAATATTAAATTAGATACGAAAAAATACAGAAAGCGTGAAAGCGAGTGAAAGGCAAGTGTTGCATATTCTGCATATTATGACGATTGTTCCATCAAAAGAATTTTTTTTTCTATTTAACATAGCTACACAAAGCGATGTTACTTATTACCACTAGTTCTTTAGATGCATTTATAAGATAGTTTTTCAGAAGAAATTTATGGAATATTTATAAGGGGTTCCGACAAAACAATGCCAAAACAATAGTTCTACCTCTACCTCTTAACATATTTTCAACTAATATTTTTATAAACGAATCATACCATATTAATACTTTTACTTTACGTACAACTGAGTTAAACAAAATGTTTCACAAAAATTAATTTTTAATCGTAATTGAAGACATACGTCTATGTTTTAGAGAAAAATGTACGCAATAAAGAAATGTGTTGTATTAATATTAAGAAAATACATCTCTCTTTCGAGGAAAATCTTCTTTTTTTGTCTGAAACTATAAACGCAATTTAAAGAAAAGATTTTTTAAAATGAAATATTTCTGTGTTTTCGATAAAAATTGACACAATAAAGAAAAAGATTGAACCTGTTATAAAGAAATATTTTTCTGATAAAAGCTGCGTTCCTTTCGCCTAAATAATCGCGATAATATAATCGCGATAACAAATTTTCTCAAAAGAACGGCAAGAAAAACGACTCGTAGAGGGCACTACCGTTGCAGTTAAAATTAAATTCAAACAAGCAAAAATGATACAATAACTATTAGGTGTCATGAGAATGTGTGTCGTTCAAAACTGTTGTGAACTGTTATAGTAGCGATACCTTAGTGAACGATGTTTTTCTCTGAATGTGTTTTAATCTAAACGTCAGAAAAATTGTAAATTTTTTAATTTATTTATTAATATTATGCAATTATATAAATAGTTTAAGTGCAATAGTTGACTCCGCTTAATGCGTCCAATGTGTGTGACACACGCTGTTTGTTTTCTTTTCTTTTGTTTAACATTCGATGGTCGCAGCTCGTGAGAAAATAGGTAGCTGTCATGACTACCTAATAGTCATTGTATCAAACAAATAGTCATTGTATCAAACAAACACGCAGCTCGTAAGAAAATAGGTAGCTGTCATGACTACCTAATAGTCGTTGTATCAAACAAACAAATAATTCAAAAAATGAAAAGACAACTCATAAAAATATACAGGTGCGGCACCTGTGTTTCAAATTTTTTAAAGGCTATATCACAATTTTATATGGATAGCAAAAATAATCCTATTTGTTATAGGATTATTATTTTTGTTTTTGCTTTGCATGTAAAAAAAAATAATCTGGGTTATTTTGAAGCGAATGGAACGCAGCTAAAGAAAAGGTGTCTTTATTGATAAGAAAATATTTCTCTTTTTCATAGAGGCTTTTTGCCATTTTTAGGGAATTTTTGGGATCTTTGATCTAGAGAAAAGCATTCTCTGGAGCAATGTCAATGCCATTTTTCTCTAAATATGGTGTCTTTTTTCTCATATTCTGAGAAATTTTTTTCTGAGTGTACTTTCAATTGAATATTTTTGCACAAAAATTATAACGGTTATCTTTCTCTTTGTTTTAACTAAAACCTGTTTTGTTCAGTTTGTTTTGACGCATGATTAGGGATTTCGATAGTATTTTATTTTTTTTTTATGCTAAAGTGGGCAAATCTTATTAAGTTAATGTTTTAATCGAGAGCGGGAAACAAACATTCTATCGAAGTGCAATTTTTGCGATGAAAACTATTTTTCTCTTTGCACGGAGAAGGACTCAAAAATATAGAATTTGTTCTGTAAGTTTTGGCCGACTCTGTATATCTATCACGTAAAAAAACCTTTTTTATTTATTATTTTAATGTGTGCCAAAAAAAAAAATTCCTTAATAAGAATTTTTCTTGTACGTCCCAACTAATGTAACTGTGCCCTCCCCCCCTTAAGCTCGTTTTGCAAAAAAAAAAGATAGTAGTTTTATTTTTTATTTTGTAATGCAGTCTTAAGGGGACGACAGTACACCCCTGAATTTTAAAAAATCGATTTTTTATGATTGATTTTGGCTCAAAAAAAAAATAATGATATATCTGATTATGAAGATAATACAGAAAAATTTCAATTATAGCATGTTATTTCGGATTTTTCCCATGAAGATGAGTTTGAATAAAATGTCTATTTTTTTTGTTTCTTCTTATATTTTGAACCATATGCACAGTTGCCACCTTATTCTTACGAAAAAAAACCTTTTTCCCACAATAGCAAAAATTAATAACCACAAAAATTTCCATGGTATAAAATTGAAAAAACAATCCCATTGCAACTAAAAAAACCACAAAAAATCCCACGAACACTCAAAAGAACCACAAAAATTCCCATTTGTATTTGAAAGAACCACGATAAATTCCATATTTATTAAAAAAAAAACACAAAAATCTTTCTTCTATTAAAAATTACCACAGTAAATAAAACGGACATCAAATTGTCAAAAATGAAACAAAAAATTAAAAAAATTACAAAGAACAACTAGCATATTTTGTCGTCTGTGTTTTAATTAGTCTTTTTGTAATAATTTTCAATAAAAAATATTTGTTTAATTCACCTTAGACCTGTTTAAAGTTTAGCCCTGTATAAAAGAGTTTCAAATTAGCTTTTAGTCTTTAAAAAGCAAAACACAATCACAAAATTCTTATATTTTTAACAATTATTTCTCAGCACGCACCGCATCAAAAGAAAAATTCTATTCGACTGAAAATTCTATGAACATTTCGACAGGGTTTGACGTTCGATACTCGTTGTTCGATAACCAGCGAAGATTACGTCCAAAGCAATAAGGGCCAATCATAATTCAATTTTAAGATATATCAATTTTGTATGTTGATAAAAAAAGAAAGAAAAAAATCACTGAAACATATTTTCCCAATGTTTCAATTATGTCAAGAGTGAAAAAACGTCACACCAAACCAAAGTAACTGAAATCTTAATGAATTCGTTGTGATAATCATATAGTTATAGTTGAGACGATTTTGACAATGCACAAAATATGAAAAATATACATTTTTTAACTGAAAAATAGAAATAAATCCTTCAAAACACAAAAATTCCACAAAACAAAAAAATCACTTGTGATTTAAAAAAACTACACGCAATTAAAAAATCCCATATGAATTCCCATTTTCCACGGCAATTAAAAATAACCACAAATAGGATTTTCCCCACAAAGGTGGCAACCGTGGTCAAATTCAATTAAATTTTGGCAACCTTTTTTATAAGTGGGACTAATAAATAACTTTTTTCCAAAAAAGTGGCAACTTACTTTCGTTAATTGTTTCATTAAAAAGCAAAGAAAATCATTTACACAAAATGGAATCTCATTGAATTTGCACTGTGATTGTAACTCTATCAGGTCCATCGTTAAAAACTTCATCAAATTTTAAAATATAAAGTATTGTTGTGGATAAAATCAATTCAAAAAGAATTGATGTACCTATAATATTATCGTAATATTCAATGTGTTCCTCATCTGGAATATGCGATCGAAACAAAAAAAATTTTTTAATAAATATTTATTGGGAAATAACCACAAGTAATAATGGAAATTATCGTAAGTCCATGAAGAATTTTAGAGGATGAAGATATTTCGTTAAATTTTGTTTTTTGCATAAATTAATACTCAAAATTTTTGCATCAAATGTTATTCTCACTTTTTTTAAAATTTAGATTTTCAGTTTATAAAAGAGCTGATTGGTATAGAAATTCCAAAAGCGATTGTTTATAGGTTCTTAGGTCGCTTGATCTTAAGCTACATGCAAATTTCTTCAATGGCAATATACACTATCATTTATAATATCCCCCAATTTACTTTTGTTTGAATCTTGCTTAAAAAATTTTAAATATAAACTAAGGTTTAAGTTTCTAAGAAGTACTCTTAAAAACTTTAGCATTTTCCAAAATTCAGTTCTTGATTTTACACAACATGTTCCATAGTAACTCAAGCAATGCCTAGATTTTGCAACCAACGATTTACCAAATGTCAAAATATTAAAAATTGGGCGTTTAGCTGCTTCCTCTACGAAGGGGATCTTGAAATATGAGCTCTTGACTGCACAATCTTTTCAAAAGAATTCCCCATTCTTTGTTGTTGTTGTTATTGTTGTTGTTATTGGCATGCGTAGCACCAATCATCGATCGTGCTGTAAATGTGAAATTTAATACGTAACTCAAATCAGTAAACAATGTGTTGATTAATTGAGCTAAAAGAGATCGATTGCGACGCAGAAGGCGGTTAAGAGAGAGAGAGAGAGAAAGAAGAGGGTTGCCGTTTCTCTAGGCCAGCGTTTCTTAACCTTTTTCACTCCACGGACCCCTAGAAAATCACGCACAAGTTCAAGGACCCCCTTAATAAAAACACAGGAATAAATTTTGGACAAATTATTTTAGTACTGAAAAAAATTACATTTTTATAAATATTAAAAATTCTGTATTAATGTGAAGGTTGGTGCTGCTTTTTTGAAACTAAATTAGTAATATTTGGGTTGATGTTTTTACTTAGTTGTAATCTCAAATCTGATTCCAATTGTTATCTGTTTCTGTATTTGTTTTTGTTGTATACAAGAGCAGAGAATGCCTTTTCACAGAGTTATGTGGATGAGAAAAGCAGTAAATATATTAGTGCTTCTTCTGATATTTCTTTATAAACATTTTTTAAATTTACCCAAAAACTTGATAAAGACGATTCTTTCAAATTACGTTTTAAAGCTGAATCACATGATACTTCTACTAATTGATTTTACTGTACCGTTGTCAAGCCGATTATATCTAAAACATCTGCGTTGAAAGGGTCTGCTATCCAGTTTTTATTTCTGTCGGGTTCTGGAAAATAATCCCGAAAAGAAGACGTCAAATTGCGAAACTACAAATACTGAGAGCAATAATACACTTACTGGGTTTGCTCTCATCACATGTTTGCAATCGCTGCTCGCATACTGTGCGATAAATACAGCGCAGTCTTCGTTGATGTGTAATTTATTTTTGACCTGAATTGTCGTGGGCTTATTGTATGCAAATTTTTGTTATGATCATTAATTAAAAAAAATTATTAATTCAAATGTCCATAGATTAGTTGGCGGACCCCCATATTGTATATACTCGCGGACCCCAGGTTAAGAAACGCTGCTCTAGGCCATTAATTTGTTTGTCACAAATACAATAAAGGAACCAGAATTTTACCAATTGATCGTGGTTAAATTAACTTTAATGATTTTTAGTTTAGTATTTAGCTTCCTCTTATCAGACTTATCAGACTTACTTTTTCAATAGAACTTCCGAAGAATTTTAAATTCTCGTCCTAGCTATCAGAAAGTAGTCACAATGATTTTGAATGCACCAAAATTCTTTCTTATTTGCAAGCCTAAACTTGTCGTCTTAGTTATATGAAGTTTTTTTTAAGAAGATTATGTGACGAATGCAATATTTGGTCACGCAACCGCAGCTCTTGTTTAAATGCCAGTAAAGTTTAAATATGTTTGGAAATTGTTAGCCTTGAAAAAACCCAGCGAAAAACCAACAACCAGCATAATTTTTAGTTCATATTCTCGACCGCGATGCTTGTTGCGCTCTGTTGCATTCAATGCCTGAAATGTTTGTTGTTGTTTCTTAATTTTACTTTTTTGTCTGCACATGCGCAGCATGTCTATGCTAAGAAATGCGTTTATGCGCAGACGAATGACACTTCATCTGATGCGTGCAAACATTGATGGTGGTACTTATGAGTGTCCAGACTTTAATATGACAAGAGTTCTCTGAACAAGACCGTGACCATGAAGTGCAGCACTAAAGTTGTGAGGCCTGAATTGGAAGAACTTGAACTTGTAGGTTTTGTAAAGGAACTTAAAGGTTATTGCTAAGGTTTGGCATGCAGTTGAACATAAAAGTTGAATTTTTAAATAAAATACAGTGAAGGTTACTTTGCAGGCAGTAAATAAAAATTCTAGATAAAAGCAAGCTTAAAAAAACCACAATTATGTACTTGAGTCAGTGAAATTTCAGGTTAATTTATATTGCATTGCCGCAAAAAAGCGTAACAGATTTGTGTGTCGATCTTACATAAATGGACTGTATGTAATGTTACCAATTATACTCACTTTGTAAGTATCATACTTTTCTTCAGCTTCAAATACTGACTAAAATTCTATACTTATAATAATAATAACTTTTAAGAGTTATTTGCATCTATTTAGTGTTTTTGTGTGAGTTTAATACGTTTTTATTGGTTTTTTTGGTATCTTTTTTGTTTTTTTTTTAAATCCCACGAAGATACGTGAATAAAGGAATTTTGAAGGTACCGGTCGCAACAAACCTATTTAATGCCTTAAAAATGGTTTTGATCTTTTTCCACTTTTTTACAACAACTTCAATATTTTCATGATTGTTGTAACTCAGTGTAACTCACACCGACCTTTCTGGTCTAACCACAGTCTGAATGAGCCCCGAAGGACCAGCACACGACAGTCAATACCCGGGCTCAAGGTTCCACCAGACAAGGCTCTTCAAAATCCCGTCTACAGACTAAAAGTTCTTAGAACAATTATATTTGACCTTTAGTCACTAGAATTGTACGGGATTAGGTTAAAATAACCATTGGTTTCCCGGTAATTTAATACCGAGAGAACCACAATCCTAATTATGCAACTTCGTTAGCTTAATTAAGGCTTCTAAAAAGCCTCTTTCGGAAAACTAGGAAGCGTGTGCCGTAGTATACCAATTGCCGTATACTCGGGTTAAGGCTTCTATGCCTCTTACATAGTGTAATATGTTTGCAGGATCGCCATGTAATATGTTTTGTTACTTGATGATATCGCAGGATCACCATGTAAAGTACGCGCTTAAATAAAAAGGATTCGCGGTTTTAAAATAATTCCTTTTTTATTTTTAACCCGAATCACCCTGAGTAAATTTTTTTTAAATTTTCAGAATGACCTGTTAACGCAAATATAAAATGGTTTAAACTAAAATAAGCACATTTTAAGTGTTTGTGTTTGCGTTGCCATATGGCAACGACAGGGTGTTTTGGGTTAAAGTAGTTCCTGCTTAATTGGTTGCCGCCGAAATTTGTCACTGGCGCTATTTTAAATATCCCTTTTTATGCCGTTCACCAAAAAAGTGCAGAGGCTAAAAAGGGTTTAAGTCGGCAAGACTTGTAAAAAATGAAAATAGTTGGCAGCTGTTAGAGCTCAAAACTAGATTAATTTTATTTGAATTCTGTTCATCCTTTTATAGTATGTATAACGGTATTTTGTTTTAAAACTAGTTAACAATTGTTTTTGTATTTAGAAAGTAAACAGAATCATATGTTCTTTAGTTAGTGTAAAAGTAATAGTAGAATATCATATACATATTTGTAATTGTATATGATATTCTAAATAGTGAGTAGACTTAAATTATTAGAAAGCGTAAACATAATCATATGTTAATATATTTGTGTAGGAGTAAAAGTAAAAATGTAATTTCATATATTTTGTATTCAGCAATATTAGTACATGTGTGCGAATGAAATAGCTACACAAAAAAAACAAATTTAATGAACAGCATACGTTAAAATAAATTCATTGATTTTAATGAAAAAATCATTGAATTTTAATGAATTGCTCATAGTTTTTAACGTACTGTTCATTGAAATCAATGAAGTTATATTCATTAAAAATATCTAAATAAATATCAATGATTTGTTTTTATTATTTTAATGGACTTTTCATTGATATCAATGAAAAGTACATTGATTCCAGTTGTAAATCAAATTTTAACGAACCGTACATTGATTTTTAATGAACAGTTCATTGAATTCAATGTTTAGGTCATTAAATGCAATGTATAGTTCATTAAATTCAATGTTTAGGTCATTAAATGCAATGTATAGTTCATTAAATTCAATGTATAGGTCATGAATTTAATGTATAGTTCATTGAATTCTGTGTATTTTTCATTGATTTCAATGCATAGTTCATTAAATTCAATGTATAGTTCATTAAATTCAATGTATAATTCATTAAATTCAATGTATAGTTCATTGAATTCAATGTATAGTTCATCAAATTCAATGCATAGTTCATTAAATTCAATGTATTCAGTTCATTAAATTCAATGTATACTAATTTATTCCGTTCCCAATTTTGTTTGAAGTGAAACGCGAAGTTGTGAAGTTGTGTGTGTGTAAATTTCAGATAAAAGGTGATAATAAATTAAATTAAAAGTGAAGAAAATGTTGTGCTTTGAATGTAAAAGAAAATTTAAATCTGTTGAAATACTTTTAGTATTAGTAAATAATAGGAACTATACCTGGCATTTTAAGTGACTGCTGTCATCATTTTCAAAAAATGTTTACATTTTTAAAGGATGAAAACCACATAAAAGATAAAGCTGTGCGGGCAGAGTTGGTAGAAATTGAAGATTTCACTAATTACAGTGGTAAGCTTAATTTTTCTCGAGGCTAAATAAATAAATAAATAGTTATTTTTTTCAATTAATATCTTTCCAGACAGTACTGCTATGAAACTTCTTTGGAGCCTTCATGGGTATTTGGTGCCCACTCAAAAAGTATGCAGTAAGGACAACTTTGGAAGAAAAACTTTCCTAAAGCATACAAGTACCAGTTCCCAAGAGGCATTCGTTTTTGCTGGAAGCAGCATCCAGGAAGTCGAAAATATTCAACTAGGCGAAAATATTCAACCAAAAATAAAGGCGAAAATATTCAACCATTAATCCTTGCTGTTGGAGAGAAGAACTGCTCCTCATTCCTCATTCATGGATGGTGTAAAATTTCAATTTGCTAGTTTTATTAGAGCCGTAGATGTGTGCTTTAAAATTTTTCAATTATTTTAATTAAAATATCCTGCGGCATGCACTCTCCTGTGGAAGTTTATTGCCGTATATTTTTATAAATTTAAAAACTATTTAAAATCTTCGAAAATTTGTATATTAATTGACTCATTAAAATAAAAAAATATTGTTGAAATTGTAATTATTTCCTTATTTTAAAAATGTTTCGAGAGGGATTAACAAATAATTCGTTGAATTTAATGTATAGATCATTCATTCCAATGAACTAAATAAATTAAATTTAATGAAATATGCATGGAATTCAATGAACTGAATACATCAAATTTAATGAACTGTACATTGAATCCAATAAACTAAATACATTAAATTCAATGAACTTAATACATTAAATTCAATTAAATAAACATTGAATTCAATGAACTATAATACATTGAATTCAATGAACTATACATTGAATTCAATGAACTTTAATACATTGAATTCAATGAACTATACATTGAATTCAATGTAAGGTTCATTGAACTATACATTAAATTCAATGAACTATACATTGAATTCAATGAACCTTACATTGAATTCAATGAACTTTACATTGAATTCAATGAATTTGTCATTAAATTCAATGAAAAATCATTAATTTTGGCATTTTTTAATGAACGTGTTCATTGAATTCAATGAAGTGTACATTGATATTCAAGGAACCATTCATTGAAAATCACTAAGTTTAATGAACTATTCATTAAAGTATGAAGAAAATTCATTGAAATTAATGACCACAGTTCATTGGACCAAAATCAATGAATAATTCATTGAAATTAATGCACCTTTTCATTAATATAATGTACCTTTTTGGTTCAGTGTAGTAGTGCTTAGTATGCACATATGTTCTTATTGTTAGAATATTATCTTAGTATAATACAGCAAAATAGAATAAGGTGATACGTACTGTAAAGGCGTGTATCTTTTAAATATGTTTTATAGTTGTTTGTTTTAATGTGATTTTTAAGTAGTTTATAATGTAAAGGTGTGTACATTACAAACCCTAATTCTAAAACGATAGATCAGGTCTCCTCATCTTGATGGATGACTGCCCCCGCTCTTCAAGTTACATTGGATTGATCGTCCATTGAAAGCATATTACAATAACAATGTTATGATAACTTAATACCAAAACCATGCTTTCTCCAGGACTTGGCACCAACAACCAAAGTTCAAGGTAAACCTTTTGTTTTACGTAAATCAGATGAACATTCAAGAGCCGTGCCTCAAGAATGAACTCATTTTGAGATAAATTCTTGAGTCGTGCCCCATAAATTGCCCACCCAATAACCAACCATCACCCTTTAGTCCTGGCTTTGGACAGGCAGATTCCCCGAAGGTCCTCTGGCGGGTTTAAGCTGTTTGACCGAAAGCCACTATGTTTTAAACGTTGACCCCTGCTGCGAAGGCTTAATTCAATGGTGCTCCAAGGCTTGGGACAAGTATGAAGCGTCGGCCAATGTCCCTTCGGAATTCAAAAGATCCACTTTGAAAGGTTCCCCTAATAACATGCCACAGAACCCCTTTTACTGATGTCAAAAATACACTATTCATGACCGCGACTCATTCAGCCACTCGAATTTAAACATGACTGGGTTATTTTAATAACCTAGGGTTATCTCAGTATCAATACCAATAATATAACCCTACTTGGATTTTTGGCCGCTACAAAATCATCATATTCATATCAAAGGTCATCACTCTCTGACACGAAAAATTAAGGCAACATACTAGACCTGTCACTCATGTAATCAGGTTCCTCAATCTCAGTGGACACAACTCAGACTATTTAGGTTTCCCCGTCGCCTGTTCTCAAATTCCAAAGGTAACAGTGTATTGATCCGGTAGTTGCTTACCTTCCTAACATATATTGTTTGAAATTAGCGAGATTCAATCTACCATCATTCTCTTAGTAATTTAAGGGAATCACTAACCCGAGTTCAACTTAAGTGTAACTCACACCGACCTTCCTGGCCTAACCACAGCCAGAGCGAATTTAAGCCCTGAAGACCATGCCCAACGACAGTCAATACCTGGGCTCAAGGCTCCACCTGACAAGGCACCTCAACATCCCGTCGTACAGACCAAAAGTTCTTAGAACATTTATATTTGACTATGACACCTTCAGCCACTAGAATTGTACATGACTAGGTTAAAAAAATAACCATTGGTTTCCCAGTAAAACCGGGTAAACCACAATCCTACTTTTGCAACTTCGTTAGCCTAATTAAGACTTAATAAAAAGCCTCTTTCGGAAAACTAGGAAGCCTGAGCCGTTGTATACCAATTGGCTTATATTACGGTCGAAAGATTAAATGTTTCCTTACTTAAAACCTTAATCTAAGATAAGGTCTGCAGAACAACGATAGATCAGGTCTCCTCATCATTGGTGGATGACTGTCCCCGCTCTTCAAGTTATGTTGGATTGATCGTCCATCGAAAGCATATTACAATGACGGTGTTATGATAACTTAATATCAAAACCATGCTTTCTCCAATAATTTGGCAACCAACAACCAAGGCTCAAGGTAAACCTTTTTCTTTTACAGTTATCAGATGAACATTCAAGAGCCATGCCTCAAGAATGAACTCATTATGAGATCAGTTCATGGGCCGTGCCCCATGAACTGCCCATCCAATAACAAACCCTCACCGCTTCTATTCCTGGCTTGAGACAGGCAGATTCCCCGAAGGTCCTCTGGCGGGTTTTGACTGTTTGACAGTACAATGAGCTGCCATCTCAAGCCCATTGGCAATACGAGTTGTATGAATGCCACGATTAAGCTCTTAGCTTGCTCCAATAGAGCGCCGGTAAGCACGACAACGCCTGTGGTGCCATCACCAATTTCGCCATCTTGCGACTGGGATAGCTGCACCATCAACTTTCCAATCTCGTGATCGCATCCATAAGATGCATTATAGTGGCGCTTTCATAAGTGACTGTCGCCGTCTGGGTTGACCATAATCTTTTTTCAGCCCTTCGGATCCAATGAGCTCTTTAGGATGAACCCGATTTGATGTACTGCCAAAATTTGAATCTTGATCGCATCAATTCCTGTGATACGCTTCTGATTCTCTTCTAATGATGGAAGGCGCTCATATTTCAAAATAGATTGCTGGATTTCTGCGTATTTTTTCTTTGACCACAAAGCCGAAAATCACCTCGAATTCTACAATTGAAATAATGAATGAACAGAAAAGAGGGCTTTATTCCCAGACAACGCCATTAAAAAATATTTTGTTGAGAAATATTATTATTTTTTATTTATTTTACAAATTATTATTTGACACATTAGTAAAATGTTTGTTCAAAACAAAAAAAAATTAAAGAATGTGCCGCTTAAATATAATTCAAAGTAGTTTATCAACTACATGTTTCTAAATTAGTTTTTCAATTACTTACCTGTTTTTAAAAAACCAGTAAGTTTGTCCCTATAGGGTTCCTACTGGCTGAGCAGAACCAAGGATGGCAACCAAAGACTGGTACTACGCATTTATGCGTCGCCATCCGAACTTCAAGCTCCGAAAACCACAGCTGCACAGAAGTGCTGCACGCTCTTGTTGGCTTTCTCAAGCAGTTCATGAATTTTTCTCAAACTTGCAAGAAGCAATTGCCAAGGCCCCAGCCATTTTCGGTCCAACTAGAGTGTGGAGCATGGACGAAACCGGACTCCCCACCGTATCCACGAACGTTGTGAAAGTCGTTGCCGAAAAGGGTGCCGAACAGTGGGCCCAAATGGACGTTTGCGTCTCATAAATGATTTTTTCAAAATTACTCTTAAAGCATGCATCATTATGAAAATAATTTAAGAAAAGGTCAATTTTGTACTACAATAAAAATTTTATAAAAAAATTAACACGATTCAGTTATATGGCTTGCTAAAGTGTTCTCAAGACAGAGTCCTTTCTATATAAGCAGCGAAATGAATAAAGTTTTTAATCAAATTTTTTTCAACTCTTTTTGCATTGATCATACAAGTATCATATACCGCCAGAAAGCTTAAAATTAAAGCCTTCTGCAAAAATAAAAAAGAAAACAAAAAATTATTTTATATAATAAATTTAACATTTTTTATCGACCTGTTTTTTTACTTTTTTTCATCTTTGATTAAGGTTTAAATAGTTGCGCTGTCTTGTGCTGTTTTCTTTTATAGTGCATTTGGCTCCTTAGTGTATTGGTAAATAGACAACAAAAATAAGTTGCTCCAATTTTGCCCTTTTTGTGAAATTTAAATTTTTATAACGTAGGTGCATGGCAAAAAAATATACCATAAACCTTATATATTTTTTTTCTTCAATTAATAGTTCCATTAAAATCTGCATGTTTCTCAAATACATGTTTGTCTAGAAGAAATCAGTGGCGTAGGAATGCAAAAGGGGACCTTGCTGCCCTTTCTAACTGATCACATATTATGAACTTTTGTTTTTGGGGTTTTTATGGTAACTTTGCACAATTCAACTATTTCTTTAATTTTTTTTTATGGAACCCATGCTTTTGTTCTGCATGGCATTATTCTATAACATATGTTTTCTGGTTTATATAAAAATTCTTCAACAAATACGATTTTTGTGTTGATGTGTTGTTTTTCGTGATCATGGGATTTTGAAAGAAAAAGTAGTTCGAATGATTTATTGAATATCATAGAAAATATATATTAACAGCCCTATTCTGGCAAATTAACAATTTGTTAACCAGTATTTTGAATATTTCTATATGTTTGTTGTATTTTTTTTTTTTCAAAATAAAATTTGAAGCTCAAAAAGAAAAAATTTTGATAAAAATTGTAAACTGCTTTTCAGTTATTGACAATTTCATTAACAAATTTTGTTTTTTGAGCTTTAAATTTTATATTGAAAACAACAAACACATAGAAATATTTAAAATGCTGGTTAACAATTTCTTAATTTGCCAGAATAGGGCTCTAAATTTGGCTTCATTATTGTAAGAGAAAAAAGATACATAATTTTGAAACGCAAAATCGTATTTTTTGACTTGAAAAAAATGAGTACTAAAAACTAAAATGGATTTTGGAAAAAAGTTGTTCAAGTGATTTATTGAATATCAAAGAAAATTGGGCTTAAATATTCCAAGAAACAAAAAGATACATTTTTTTTAAAGCCAAAACGTATTTTTTTTTTAATTTAAAACAAAATTTTGGTACTAAAAATTAAAATGTATTTTAAAAAAAAGTAATTTAAATGATTTACTGAATATCATAAAAATATATTTTAAATTTAACTTCATTTTTGCAAGAGACAAAAAAGTTACACAATTTTGAAACGCAAAATCGTATTTCTAGGACTTGAAAAAAATTAGTATTAAAAACTAAAATGGTTTATGGAAAAAATTAGTTCAAGTGATTTATTGAATATTATAGAAAATACATTCTGTATTAGGCTTAAATATTTCAAGAAACAAAAAAGTTACAAATTTTTTACAGCCAAAATCGTATTTTTTTAAATTTAAAACAAAATTTTGGTACTTAAAACTAAAATGGATTTTAAAAAAGAAGTAGTTTAAATCATTTATTGAATATCATTGTAAAATAAATTTTAAATTGAACTTCATTATTGCAAGAGACACGAAATTTAGAGAATTTCGAAACGCGCAAGTCAAGCCATGGTGGTATATTTCTTAAGCCTGGTTTTCACTAGGTCAGTTTTCAATGACAAATGTTGTCAATCTAATGGAAACGTATTGTCATTTACATTTGTTGTCATATATGACCACTGATTGTCATATAAAATCACAAACAAGTGAAAACAGATAGAATTTTGCTAGTCAATCAAAATATCGTTGTATGACAAGAAAAATTGAAATGCCAACATGTTGGCATTTTGTGTCAGTTGTTGCCTACAAAAAAATTTTGTTTTAATTTTTTTTTTTGTTTTTCACTGCTGGCAAAGTTTTTTAAGGGCCGCTTTCTCAATGTCCGGTTAAGCACTAATCGGAACTTTAACCAGCACTTAGAAAAAAAGCCCTTTCTCAATGTTCGGTTAAGGTTGTACTGTCAGTTAAGTGCTGATTAAGTTAACGGCAAGTTGTGGTTTCGGTTAGCGCCATTTTAGGGTAAATGATTTCGAAGATGCTGTCAAACTTTAAAATTTGAGATGACGGATAGAGTTGCCACCTAGATTTTTTTATTTTTGCGAATTCTTGTAATTTTGAAATTCTGACAACGGATTTGATGTCGAATATAATGTCACAGTTTTAAAATTTAAGATGGAGGTTAGGGCTGCCACCTAAATTTTTACCACAGTATTGCTTCCTAATAATATGTATTTTTAAGAGTTTTAAACATCATTTATCAGTGTTAAGGGGTCGCTGATTTTGAATCTAAAGTCCGAATTTTAAAATTCAAGATGTTGGATAGGGTTGCCACCTTAATTTTTTTTAGTTTTATAAATTCGGGGCCGGCAAAAAAAAATGATACACCAAATATGGGTCGCTGAATCCGAATCCGTTGTCAGAATTTCAAAATTATGAAATTTTGAATAATATATTATTATTATTATTTTATAAATTTCACCAAAAAGAAACATTTTCTAACAATCTCAAATATAAAACATCAGCTGTTGATGAAAAAGGCACAACTGAACAAACCGATGGCATTTCACAAATAGCATTGAAAGTGAAAACAGTATGGCAATCAATTGACACATAAATTCAACGTCAGTCTTTGACATTCGATTTTATGTCAGTTTTTGGGTTTCAATGAAAACGCATTTGACGTCATATGGTCAAGATGAATACTGACATCAGTGAGTGTTGTCATTGAAATTGACTTAGTGAAAACCAGGCTTTAACTTTAAATAAAATTTTAGTATTAAAAAAAAAACAACACGGATTTTGAAAAAAAAAGTCTTAATAATTTATTAAATATTTTAGATAATATATTCCAAGTTGGGCTTAATTATATCAAGAGACAAAAAGTTACAGATTTTTGAGACACAAAAGTGCATTTGGGGCCACTGAGTTGAAAGAGCAACAAATGTGACTGTGGCAGTTGCAGTGGCAGTCAGCGCGGCTGGAAACACCATTCCGCCGATGTTTCTCTTCCCACGAAAGAATATAAAGAGTGTTTTCCGTGATAACGCACTACCGGGTTCCATCGGTTGAGTCAATGTTTCTGGCTGGATGGACACGATGGCGTATTGAATAACTATTTTTTTCGAATTTCGCATTCTAAGAGGTCTCAAAAGTTACATAGGGTGGTCAAAATCTCTCAAAAAAATTTTAGAAAAAAAATTAAGGATCTCTTTCTCTCAAAGTTGTTTTTTGAGAAAAACAGTCAAAATCACAATCACAAAATGCTTAAATTTTTGTAAGTAAAACTACATACGTCTTAAAGCAAAAGTATATATAGACTTAGCTAACAATATTTTGGCAAATACGATGCCATTCTTGAAGAAGTTCACACTGTGTCCTGTGTGAAGCATATTTGAATCTAAATGTACACTCGATATTGCACAGAACTTTGAATAGTTATCTGATTGTCTAAATTTTGGTGATATTGATTACAGTGTTAACGTTTTCCATAAAATTGGTGAATTAACATTTCGAATTAGCATTTTTCGCATATGCATTTTCCTGTATTGGAGAAATGAATACTTGAATGCAATCTTTTAACTTTTTAAAAAAAATGAACATAAGGTTTTAAGGCACCAAAAGTGGTACCGATTCTCAATTCGGATTCTGCAAATATTTTTTAACGAAACCCTGTCTAAAATATCTATTTTAAAACAGCTGGAAAAGGCTTTTTTTCTATTTTGATATTTAAAAAAAGTTACTTCAAGCATGAAATGCAACAATTTTGTTCATATCTCCTTTACGATTATAATTTCATTAAAACACTTCTTAACAACAATTATTAAGTCAATTGAGACCCATCGAATCGCAAACTCAGATACTCAAAATTTAGTATAAAATTTTTGTGAATACTGAGTTGAGGTGTTTTAACGAAATAATAAAATTCATGTGTGCACAATTATGCATGTAGCTTTCGGTTCATTCAACTTTTAGGCCTTGAAATGCTGGGTATAATAATTAAAATCAGCTTGTAAACCTTACAAAAAAAAAAAAAAAACTACAGCAAAGTCATCAAAGACTTTATATGGTTTAATTTATTTTTATTTTATTACTTGTTGCAGTTTTGTGTAGATCTGTAACTAGTTACACAACATGGCCAAAACCTAAAATTGCTTGTCAAAATGATGCAACTCTTTTTCGTCTTGCTTAGTTTTCCCCCTCTTCATCTTCTTCTTCTTCTTCTTCGTCTGGTGCAGATAACTCTTTTTGGATAAAGAACAAGTCAAAATGGTCCGGCAGACGAAGTTTGCAACAACTGCCGACTACAATTAAAAAAATTCACTTTTAACGACAACAACAACTTGAAGAACTACAACAGAAAAGAATTAAAATGCTGTATATAATGCATGTTCGGCAATGAAGTTAGTAGAGGTAGAAGAAGAATAGCAGCAATAACCAAAGACAACGTCTAGGATGTGAGTTCAAGAGCGCTTCGAAGAACAGGAGATACTCATTTGTAAGTGTAATTAAAGCAAGTCCTAGAATACAACGCACAACAACAAAAACAACAAGAAACGTGGTCTTCCCAAGGGCCAAAAGTGCAAAAATAAACCAACCTCAAACTGGCATGGAAAAAGAAATACAAGCACAAGAGCAAAAAACTGCAGAACGACACTCAACTGTCAATCAAAAAAGTCTTAAAAGTCTGCCGCACCCTCCTAGCAACCTCACCTCCCCTCAAAAAAAAAACACACACACTCACACACGTACCACTGCGCTACACCCTCTTTGCGCCGGTCATAAATACTCGTATCAGTCAACTGCAGTCTATGACGTTTGTCTGTCAGACCGTCTGCCTGTATCTTTGGCTAGCTGCGTACGTGTATCTCTGAAATGTTATTTGCTAACTTTTTGTGCAGCATCCTGCGCATGTGTCCGTCCATCCGTCCACATTTTGAATAATAATTTTTTGCTGCATTTTGCGTTCATTTCATTATAAGTTTTAGCGTTTTTTTTTAATGATTTTTTTAACCTTTCTTACATTTTCAATTGACCAAAAGTCACCGACCTCAACACATGAGTTGCCGCATTTGTTGCTGGGTTCTTTTCTATTATATATTTGTTTTGTTTTTTTTTTTTGTGCAACTTTGAATATTTATTTATGGCACTGCATTTCATCTTATCTCACAATTCAACCAAGTTCCACGTCTACTCTCTGTTTTGCCCTGTGCAGAATGTTGTTCATTAAATGCCGTAAAATTAAAAGCATCTTTGAGGCTCCACTTCTGAGTGCTGTGCTAGTAAAAAATCAATTTCTATGGCATTTCCATTCCGATTTGAGTTCATCTTGGCCGTTTTGTATGTGTCACTCAGCTGGTTTTTGCAATTTTATTATTATTTTTATTATTTTTGTTTGAGAAACCTTAAGCACATGAAAGTGTTTTAGAATATGTGTTTTTATTGTAAGCAGTACATTTAACTGCTATTTAATGAGCGAACATGATCATATTAAAACAAGGGCATCAAAATCAGATTGCATTTTTTTCAACCGCAACAAATTCCGGGTCCTTAACACAATACAAACTATTGCAAGCTGTGAAATTAATTTAAAGCACTTTTTGTTTAGAAATATTAACAACCCATGAAAGAAATTTCAAATTATAACAACAGTATCGTTAAATATCGACAGTTACTTTTCATTTATTTTTTAAAGTTTTCATTTCTGCTCGAATCACAAAGCTTGTAGAAAACTGATTTTAGCAAATGTGCATCACTCCTTTTTTCAAATAAACTTCCTTAAACTCAGGGAGTTCCGCAAAACTTCTTTATTTAAAAAAAAATATTAATTAATTTGACCTTTTAAGTTCAACTGATTAAATAAAAATCTTCTGCGAGAAAAGAAAACAACATTAACTTTTATACTACTGAAGCTATTTCTACAACAATGTTTCTCAAAAACGCGAAGTGGGGCTTACTAACAATTTTTTGGTGCTTATTTCAGGGATTCATTCTGTCCACTAGATTTTGATAAATTCTGAATGTGTGAAGGACAATGTATGCATCAAAAAAATGTTGATGAAAAATGTATTGCAAAATTTTTTAACTTGTTTTATTTTTGCAGAAATCTTGTTTTGAAAACAAAATTTTACAAACAAACTATTACAGAAATTTTACTTTTTTATTGAGTTATTTGGAAAGTAATTTATTGATCATGATAGACCAAGACAATCGTATAGTGAATAAATATTTTATTAAATTATATATAGCCCATACTAATCTTATAACGATTAGTATCATTATACCATTTGTAATCTTTCCGGAAGTAGCATGACTTCACGCTCATAAAATTTTTGTCCTTTGCTACTACGAGGGCAATTTGATAACTCCTTGAAAAATTAAGCAAGGAATGATTTTTACGGCAAAAAACCTTTTATTTCTCAATATAGTCTCCTTTTAGCTAGTCTTGTTAAAAGCCTTGGCTACTTTTTCGGTTTTTAACAAGAATCAAAAAAACTAGATTGTTGCTTTCAGTTCCTTATTCTTTACCAAAACGTTCGTGGCATTAACACAAAACTAAATAATTTATTAATTTTGAGTCACAACCTTCACTTTAATATAATAGCTTTTAGTGAGACTTGGCTGAAGCCTAACACTCTAAATACTGAAATTCTGTGCAACAAATTTAACATATACCGCAAAGATAGAAACTCCATTCCTGGTATTGGATCTAAAGGTGGGGTGTGTTGATTGCAGTCAAAGCGACACATTTCTTTGAAGAGTTATTAATTCCAGAATCCTTGGACATTGAATTCTGTTGTGTTCATGTTAAGTTTGGTTCCTTGAGCCTTTTTATTACATGCTCATATATTCCTCCCCTTTCTACCTTAGAAGTTTATAGCAAACATTTGGCTTCTATTAGTAAAGTTTGCTCAAAACTGCAATCAAATGATCATATTTTAATAACTGGAGATTTTAACCTGCCAAACGTTTTTTGGAACTGCTGTTCTGAAATTCCTGAAATATTTTTACCTTCGTCTGAAAGTCATCCGATAATTACTTTTTAAACGAGCTCTCAATCCAAGGGCTATTCCAACTTAACTGCATTTTTAACAAAAATAATCGTTTACTTGATCTGGTGTTTTTTGATGACAGCAATATCGCTTCTGTGTCTAAATCAGATCCTCTGGTTACACCCGAAGATTCTCATCATCCAACATTAGAAATTATTTTAAATTTTCCAAAACCATCTGTGCAGTATTATGATTCTCAACCACCTATTGAGTTTAACTTTAAAAAAACAAACTACGTGATTTTGAAGAATAACTTGTCTAATATAAACTGGAATTCTATTCTAAATATTAATACAAATAGTTTATCTTCTCAGATTCTTGATGATGCGGTATATGCGTTTAATAGAACGCTCAATGATTGTTTTCTTAAAGCTGTTCCGCAAAGGAAAGCCTCCTTGACATCGGGTCCGGTATGGTAAACAAATGATTTAAGAAAAATGAGGAATTTGAAATCTAAATACTATAAAAAATATCAAAAAACACATAACATATGGGCATTTCCATGGTGTCGCACGGGACAGTCGTACGCAGTTAAAGTGAAAAAAATTAGTAATAACACGGATTTATATTTTGATAATGGTCTTAACTTATAACTCATAGTAAGCTCTATAAGTGGTGCTAAGGTTGATTATCGGTAATTTTTCCTTTTCAAAATAATTGCTAAAAACAACGGGGGTCGCACGGGACAAAAAACGGAAGTTTTTTTCGAGGACAACAACTCAAACGCCAAATTCAGCGAAGTCTGAGGGAATATTTCAAAGTGTTTATTTTATGGATGTTGTGCATTGTTGTTTCTTTTAAATTGCTTTTATTTTACCCAATAATATTTAACACTTATTTTTTAATTAAATATTAAGCTCGGTCGCACGGGACAGGTCGCACGGGACAGTTTTTTCCATTGCA
Organism: Dichetophora obliterata; assembly: GCA_963920525.1. Taxonomy (NCBI): domain Eukaryota; kingdom Metazoa; phylum Arthropoda; class Insecta; order Diptera; family Sciomyzidae; genus Dichetophora; species Dichetophora obliterata. The sequence goes on along the minus strand of OY986438.1, from coordinate 16,892,638 downwards.
ATTTAATTGGGTAATTAAGTAATTAGGTAGTTAAGTAATTATGTAATTTAGTAATTAAAAACAAATTCAATATATTTTCCTTTAATTGCATTAACCATTTTTTCATTATCTTTAGCCAATGCCTTCCATTTTTACTAAAACAAAAATGTTTACGAAACATTTACTAAACACTTACGAAAAAGAAAAACTACATTTGTGAAACAATGCAGACGATGTGATCATCATGGTTAATAATTTTATGTACAAATTGCTAAAATTAATAAAATTAAAATGTTTTTCTTAGATAATATCATAAAATAATATGTTTTTAATAAGTTTTAATTTTTTGGTCACGGTAGACTTTCCTGTGGAAATACCCATATGCGATTTTGGATGCTATACCTCGATTAAATACAGTTATCAACAGTTATGCAAACAATCCTATAATACCTACTTAACAAAAGTAAAATTATACATCAAATCTGATGCTGGGACAATGGGACAGTACAAACCAATAGCAACACAGCTCTGTCGAACATCGTTGCTGTACCATGCACGAGAGAGAAGAGAGTGACTTAGAACATTTTAACAGAGCTGTGTGGCATTGTTGTTTTTGCTGTTTCTTAATTACTCTCTCGAACTAATAACCTGAACCATGGTATAATTATTTGACAAGGTAGCCGTGACAGTTTTTTGGCGATTGGTACTTGTCAAAAACAGCTGAAGGAGTTGTAGTTTGCTGCTGTTGATTAGCTACACTCTAAAAAGTTTTTGTTGAATTTTACTACAATACTTGTAGGCAACAGTTTTGCGGCTGTTGCTATAGTAAATTTACACACCCTTATTTAATTAAACATATTGTTTACTATTGACTTGTAGTAAAATTAAAAAAAAGTGTTTAAATTTGAGTTAAATATGTAGCTCTATTAATGAAGAAATATTGATATTGCAGCAAAATTAAACATCAATTGCTATTATTTATGTAATACCATAACAAAATTACTACTCTCGTGTTAAGAAAATTCACCAACTTGAATTTATTTTTACTACAATTGATGTAATCAATGAAATTTATATTGATATTATAGTAAATGCAACATTGTTAGTTTTGTTAGACATTCTTGGCTTAAAACACAATGTAATATTTCTTTAAACTTCACACTTGACGTCACGTGCAGAAACAAATTTAATTTACCTTTATTGCTAATTCCTTCATTAAATTGGCGCTATAAACACCAAAATGAGGAATAAGCACTTGCATAAAGAAATTCCTGCCGATGCGATCCAAAAGAGAAAAACAAATGATACACAGATACTTTTTCTAGATTTTTATTGAATCATTAACATATTGCTCACATATACCTATATGTGTACTACAACATAATAAAACTTTTAATAAAAATCGAGTTATAACTACACTTTTTCAATTTAAAACCATATAACTCTTACATAATGATATCCGTACACGTTGACAAACAGAGTTGACTGAACATCTGTTGAAAATATTGTATATGTTGAATATTCAACATCTGTTTCATTACTTTAATTTATGTAGGAATATAAGGCATTGCAGTTGATACTGAAACAAAATTGAACTTTTATTGCTTAATTTTGCTAAGAAGAGTGTTTAATGGTAAATATTCAAAGATCAATATAAGATGTATACTAAAATTACACATCAGTTGGAATTTAAACAAAAAATTACTATAGTAATTATAGTAAATTTACATTTATTTTTTAGAGTGTATGTGCTTATTTTTAACTTCTCTTTGATTCATTAAATTTGTTCGCGAAGTTTATTGGAATGTTTTTAGTTTGCTGTGATTGACTAGCTATGTTCAAGTCGTTGCTTATTTTTTCACTTCTCTTTGATTAATTGCATGAACAGCTAGTTTTGACAACTACGTATCACCGCTCGTGAGAAAAAAGCCAGTCTACGCTACTACCTTGTCAGTAATTGTGCCATGACCTGAACTAAGAGCCCGAACAGAACCAAAGCGGATGTCGGGTGGTGGGCCTCTCTCAGCGAAATCCGCTAAGAACACGTCCAGAATTGGAGCGGTAGCGATTGTCGGATCACAGTTGCATTTCAATATGGGAATGATACAAATTATTTTATATATTGCTTTGAATTCACATAAATGCAACACAGGCACAAAAACAGAATATCTGATCATAGTAAAAACTAAGAAAGTAACACTGAACGTACCCAATCTTTAGCAAAAATATGGCAACATTTGAGTCACTCAGAGAGAGATCCGCCAGCCGTCAGAGAAAAATTAGAATAGATTCTATTCTGACGTTTTCCCGTCACGCATTTTCACGGCGGTTTTATTTTTGGCGGCTGCATATATTTACATGTGTTTTGTTGCACGGCGAATCCGACAACCGACATCCGCTTTGGTTCTGTTTGGGCTCTAAGGCTCATTTATAAGGTTGTGGCACTTGAAAGCGAGCTCGGTCGCACTGTCAGAATGGATGAAAAGAAATCAAGAAAATTAATAATTAAATAGAACAAAGAAAAGCACATTGACAGTTCAAGCAAAAGCGGAAAAAGAGTGCATTTCTCTTAAGTGCCACAACCACAATAAATGAACCTTGAATCAGCGCAATCGATACATGAACATTTGTTTTACATTCTAATTCTGATAACAGCGAGTACAGAGTACGTACAATGAGTACGAATGTATTAGCCAAAAGTATTTATCAATGTAATGTTTTTATACTTTGATAAACGTTTTTCAATAAAAATTTAAAAATTTCCTCTCTCTGAGAGGAAACTTCATTTAAAAAAAAAACTTGCAAAACATGCTAAAGGTGATCAGTGAATCAGCCTTTACCGTCAAAAAATCTGTTGGTTTAAGCCATTAATACCCAGTCACTTAATCAGTTTTTGACAGATTAAAAATTACATGAGCAAGACATTGTATTTTGTCTTTTTTAGCGATTTTGTCTTTTTTTGTCTCTCACATAAAGCGACAATAAAACGAGCTGAATTTAACTTAAGTTATAATTCCAAAGTTAATTTTTGATATTGCTATAGAAACTGTAGTAATTTGTTCAATTTAAATTAAAATCAAATAAAAGTTGTTTTATTCTACTTTTATAAGGATAGTTATTTTGCTTATAGTTCAAAAATATTAGTAGCATTAAGCAACTGACGTTTTTACTACATATTTTTTAGCACAATTTAACAGCAGTTGTTTAATTTTACTATATATCAAAATTAAAAACCTAGTAGCTGTATAAGATTTCTTCTTAAACAAAATCAAGAAGGAAACCTATAGCTTTATAACATTTCTTCTTAAACAAAATCAAAAAGAACTCCTAATAGTTGTATAAGATTTCTTCTTAAACAAAATCAAGAAGAAAACCTAGTAGCTGTATAAGATTTCCTCTTAAACAAAATCAAGAAGAAAAACCTAGAAGCTGTTTAAGATTTCTTCTTAAACAAAATCAAGAAGGAAACCTATAGCTGTATAAGATTTCCTCTTAAACAAAATCAAGAAGAAAAACCTAGTAGCTGTATAAGATTTCTTCTTAAACAAAATCAAGAAGGAAACCTATAGCTTTATAAGATTTCTTCTTAAACAAAATCAAGAAGAGCTCCTAATAGTTGTATAAGATTTCTTCTTAAACAAAATCAAGAAGGAAACCTATAGCTTTATAAGATTTCCTCTTAAACAAAATCAAGAAGAAAAACCTAGTAGCTGTATAAGATTTCTTCTTAAACAAAATCAAGAAGAAAACAGTATCTGTATAAGATTTCTTCTTAAACAAAATCAAGAAGAAAACCTAGTAGCTGTATAAGATTTCTTGTTAAACAAAATCAAGAAGAAAACCTAGTTGCTGTATAAGATTTCTTCTTAAACAAAACCAAGAAGAACTCCTAATAGTTGTACAAGATTTATTCTTAAATAAAATTAAAAAGAATACCAACTAGCTGCGTGCGATTTTTTCTTAAACAAAGTTAAGAAGAAAACTTAGTAAATCTACTAGGTTTCCTTTTTGAAATTTATTTAAGAAGACAAAGCCAATAACTTTAAGAAAATCTTTTTGGGTAAAAACCATAGAGAAATCTTCTTAAATTTGCTCTGCATTATTAGGTTTTTATGTGGCGATTTTTTTCTGTGCATGGTGCATTTTTTCTTACAGTGTGCTAATTTACTACTGTTATAGAAGCCAACTTGTTGCCTACATCTTTTGCATTGGCGTCGGAAGCGGGGGAAAGGGGCAGTTGCCCCCACTTTTTTAGCTAGATAAACAATTTAAATAGAAAACTTCAAAAGTTATTCAAAATATCAGTTTTTTTACAACGATAATATTTTTGTATTATATATTTTCCTCTTCTTTCTTTCTTCTTCATAAGCATGCTTGCGGATAACCATTTTCTTTCTCTGTGTTTGCAAAAAGATATTGTAATATTGTAATCGAAGCCTTCAACGGAAAAGTGCCTTCTGAACAAAATCTAAAAACAAAACTAGATCTTTATGCAGATGACTTTTTTGCAGATGAAATTGCTGAAGCAATTGCCTGGCCACACACCTTCAAATTATAGTGGCATTGTATCCCAATTTGCAAAAAATTCGGTTACTGTAAAAAAACTATTAAATTAAGTTGAAAAACTTATTGCTTTGCTTTTGATTGTGCCTGCATCAGCAGCTTCATCTGAGCGTTTTTTTAGTGCACTAAGACGACTTAAAACGTATCTTCGAGCAACTATGACACAGAAACGACTCACTCATGCGGCACTTATACACATTCACAAAGATAAAACCGAAGAATTGAATTCGATGGAGGTGGTGAAAGAGTTTGTTTCTCGCAAGGACAGAAAGAAACATTTTGGAATAATTTAAATTGATATAACTTTTTGTACCTTATTGCATTTAAACCATGTAAAGATATACCTAGTCTTGCTTTATAAAAGCAACCATTATGTCTTATATTTTCATATTGCCATATGAAAGATCCTTTCAAGAATGATCTCTAATATTGAAATTGGAAGAACTTTTAAAAATAATGAAATTTTAATATTTTTTATATATTTTTATATTTTTTTTATTTTAAACTAAAATAAAATATTTGTTTATTTACATTCATGTTTCTTTGAAGAAATTTTGGTGAACTTTTTTTGCACCACCATTTGTACTGCCCCCCCATTTGTACTGCCCCCCAGATGAAATTCGCTTCCGACGCGCTTGATCTTTTGTTGTAAATTACAATAAAAACTTTTTATAGTGTACCTTTTGCGTTCATCTCATCTTTACATCGAATCGTTAAATGAAAATTACTGCAAAGAATCGACGTTTAGTTGATTCTAGGTAAAGCAGATTCTATCAGTTTCATTTAGTTCTGTACTTGCACTTGCAACAAAGGGTAGTCTCTTCTTTCACTTCGAGCTACTTTTGTTAACATTTTCCATCACACAAGTTCAACTGCAACAGCTTGTATGCCAGCAGCAACAGTTGCTCATTTCTGTTGCAGTTGCAATTAATTAATTTTCAAGCTAATGCCGAATAGACACGCAGCTTGGCAATTTAAGCAGCCCAGTAATTAAAAATTTTCACTTTTTATCTGTGCTTCAGTGATTTTTAGTTTATATAAAATGTTTTATGATTTGAGGTAAATCTTTTATTTATGCGCAACGAAATGCAACAGGCAATTGAAAATAAATTGAAAAAAATTTTCAAATTGCTAAAGAAAAAAGTGCAACGACTAAGCAATTATTTGGAGTAACGTGTGGAATATTTATTGAGGTTTCCCCAAAATCTTCGCTCAAATAGTTGAAGAGATGAAGGTGCTGCTATATTGAAGTTATGCTCATATAGTTTTCATGTGCTAAACAATTGACTTAAATCATGAAGTTTCCTCTGCCCTGATTGTGTTGCGCATAGTGTCACGCTGGTCCGTATAGCGTTTGTAGCCAATCTCCAATGTTAGCAGGAGGAATACCAAGACATAGGCGCACAAGAGCATTATGAACAAGGGTGCAGTAAACTCGAGACCAACACTGATGATAAAGTTGTTGGCGAAGCAATTCAATTTGGTGCGTACCCAGTAGCGTCGATGTTTCTGTATAATTCCCGTCTCCTGCATGCGCACTTGCCTAAAGAAAATACATTTTTTTAAATTTTATATGATTTAAAATGTTTAAATACGTAGTAATTCTTACTTGAGTCTAAAGATCTCTCTATAAGTTGAGTTCCTGTGCACTTGTGTATGCAAACTCTTGCCCGGACGCAGCATTATTTCATTAAGATCGCAAATTTCGTGAGGCTCGTACAATTTCTCCACAGTAACGTATCCTGCGGTAGCCTCAAATACATATACGAATCCAGGTTGGTCACGTACGCGCTTTATACCCTCCTCAGGCGGTATCCACACACTCTGTGGATTGCGCTTAGAATCTATCTTGCGCTGTACAAAACGACGCACATCCGCAAGTGGTGAAGCCTGTCAAAATTGAAGTAAAATTTTATACAAAAAATTCTATTCCTAAAAAGCATTCATACATTCAAGTAGACCATTGTGAAGGGCAGCGGTTGTAGAGCAACCTCCAAAGAGCTATCCGCCAGCTGGCCCAACGTCTTAATGCGCGACTTTACCGGCGATCCGAGCAATGAGGAAACCACCACCGAAGTGTAGTAGTTGTAGATCAAAAAAGTAATCAAGCTCAGCCAGAAGAATGCCATGCGTCCGCCCGATGACTGCGGTACAATATGCGTGCTTTGTGCACAAGCATGTCCCCATGCTAGCAAACCTATGGTCAGCAACGATGGCAAGTAGTTGAAATACTGTCGCAATTGACGCAACTCAATCTGAAATGTCGCCCAAATTAGAAGCGTCGCCACTGCTAGCAAAGCACCAAATATAAACCACACCGTGTTGCTAAAGGGTTCAAGAAAAACACCCGCTTGTATACCGCTATTGCGCGGTGTTCGAAACAAACAAATCGAACGCAAACCACTGGTTTCGAGTATGATCGAGAGATACTTCAGACGTGATGCGGTAATGAGGAAGGGTGTTGAAACAAGATCGGCGGTTTCTTGAACTACGGCACCGATGGCACCACCAAAAACTTCGCTGCTACTCCATTCGTTGGTGTAGTTAAAGAAGAGACTAATGTTGAAAAAGTTAGCAAAACAAATCGTAAAAGTTGTGTAAAAGATGATTACAGAATATTATAATATAGATAGGAGAGTGAAGATTGAATATCTTTTTGAATGGAATTGAGATAAAAAACGCTTTAAAATGAGAGACCATGTGAATAATTTGTGAGTCTAAATTGTGAAACCAGGCATAAGGCAAGATTTTTCCAATATTTTCAGGACAACGCGAGGGTGGTCTGAAAAATTTTCGACCGAAAGTTTCAAAATTTTTTTTCTTTAAATTTATTTTCTTACATAATAAATGCTTTTATCTCTTTAACCCACTCAAACAGTACTCAGCGTCTTTATAAGAAGCACAATTACGGCTTCAAAGCAACCACTCCACAAATCTCATAATCACTATATTTGCATTGCTTCTGAATCTCCTTCTGAGTTCTAAAAAAGAATGAGTCAAACGCTTTTCTTGCTTTGCGTTTCTATTTGAAGGCGCGGAAAGGTACTAGCAATAGCCGAAAATACAGCGGAACAAAAGAATGATGGGGCAAAAACGCAACTACTATATAACGATAAACTACTAAACACATGTTAATTGAAAAAAAACTTCATTTTGGCAAATTCTTGTTTGCGCATTATTGTTGAAAAAATTTTGAAGGCAAGCAGTTTCTAATTTTATTGTGCGAGAAAAAAATTTTAAATTTAAAATGAGTAGAAGAGGAAATAGTAAAGGTACTATTAATAAAAAAATATTAAAAAAAACAACTATACGAGTAGTAATAATTACTACTAGTGAATTTCATAATTATTTTAAGTTGCTAAATTTTTTAATTTGTATAATAAATTACGTTAATCAATACTGGGGCCGAATTACAGCATCCTTGATCGAGCAAAATTCTACAAGATTGATAGGCACTTGTCTCGTCGTGCCCTTCGTAATTTTGCTCGATCACGAATGCTGTAATTCAGCCCCTATTTGTTCACTTCTTTTCACTTTGAAATTAGCACTTCAACTAACCGAGCACAATAGTCAACCAGACAATCAACAAGAAACGGAAAAGCTAACGGAAAGTATGACATATTTTTCATGTTAGTTTTTTCTTTTGTTTTAACTTGTATTCTTCTAAAAAAACATATACAGTGGCTCACAACGAAAGTCGGGCTGGCATTTCTTAGCACTTTCGCATTGGTTTAAGAAATGAAAATGTAAGTAAAATCTTGTAGTAAATATTTCTTCAAAACGTTATTTATTGGTTAGCAAAATTAAACAGAAACATAGTGGAAAAATTAGAACATAACTGTTAAAGAAAATTAATCAAACCAAAGTCTTAAAAACGAGCTCACATTGAAAGTCGGGCAGATAGGGAATGCAATGCTAAAACTAAGAATTTAATATTTTGTTGCAAATCCTTTTTCATTTATGATTGCCTGCAGCCTTTTTGTCACGGGTGCAACCAAGGGCGTCCGCAGGTTATTTACACATAAAGAAAATGTAACCTATATAATTCTATTTTCTGAGATTTTTGGTACATATTTTGTTATCTTGATACACCGGTTGACACACGCTTGTACACATAAGAAAATTATATATATATATCACAGAGGGGTAAAATCTTTCTCGTATCATTCCCGAAACATTTTCAAATTTAATTTTTTTTTCATGCAATTTCAAAAAATTTTTTCTCAACAAATATTCTTAGTAATTTAGTAAATTAAATTATGTGATGTCTCCTTTAGCCTTAAATAAAATCTCACTAATTACTATTTAGCCCCAAAGTTTTCCTCTTTTCAAATAAAAATACAACAATTTCCCAATATATGTTTTTTAAAAATGAATAAAACCAGCAAGATTTTTAAACCACTTTTCATTTTGAAGGCCTATAACTCACAAACCAATTGCGAGCGGCCTGAAATTTATCGAATTTGGATTAAGGAGGTCAAAATCCATATAATCTGCAAAAATTAGGAATAAGAGTTGTCGCTATTCTTGAAATGTTCCCCGCATGGACATGATCTGACATTTCTTTTTTCAACATGCATCAGTTCTAGCGGCATGCAAGTTACTAAAATCTCGTTTGAAAACATACCTATTGTATGAATTATTAAAAATATTTTTTTTTAATTCAAAACGTGTGAATAAATATATAAAGATGTACATGTATAGATGGGTTTTGGGCTCCATTCATTTTCTAAACATATTCAAGAACCTCCCTGCAAGGCTTGATGCTAAATCCTGGATAGCACGTGACGTGAAAAATCCAGAAAAATTCTCAAAATGGATGGACCGCTTGTTAAAAAACGTGAATTTGAATAAGTATAAAATAAATGTTTCAAATCGAGTTTCCTACATAAATTTTAGTCACAAAAAAACTTTTGACCATAATGACCATATTCTAATGTAAAAGAGTTTTTTAACAAGAATTTGCCATCAGATTTTTTAAAAATTATTGCTTGATCTAAAGTTAGCCTACTTTATTCAGAATTTCCTAAATTTTTTTTGCTTTTGAATTAGAAGCTTTGCCCTTGCCTCGATCGCTGCAATTTTCTCAAATTTAAATGCTGCAAGATTGTTAGCATTTTATTAGGTTTTCAAAATATTTAAAAATTATCCAAATTGAATCATCTTTATAACAGAAAAACGATTTTTTTTAAGCTGACTTTTGGGAAAGCATTTATTGTTTTAAATTTATTTTGCTTTGTTTTCTTCTTGCGTTTAATTACTTTAAGATGTAAATTTGCTTATCGTCCAAGTTCATATGCGATATTAGTTTAAACACCTCTTACCGTCTGTTGCTCCTAAGAATGATCTTCGACTAAAAGGGATATCATTCCTTATCATTCGTAGTATTAATTAATGGCTTCGTACTATTAAGTATTAGTTGAGTTCAAAAAATTTGCAACCAAAATCTTGCAGCCTGGTTTGTTGAACAATTACCGAATATAAGGAAATGCATGATTGCAAGGTGGGCGAAGTCTAATAAAAGAGTACGTGGCCCGTAAGCTAAAAAACCGTGGTTTAAACCCCAGCTCAGATAGCATGTTTTGTTTTTCATTATTAGTTAATGTAACAAATGTATTCGTACAATATACATTTGTTTTTGTACGAATACGAATAAAATATTATTTAATATGTACCAAACTACGCCCAATCTACGAATCCTATTAGTGACTAAAAACTACGAATAATATTCGTAGAATGGACGCAGTTTTTAGTAATATTTACACACACAATTGTTAGAGTGTAAGAATACGTATTGAAAAGTTCCTGTGAAACAAGGGTAAATGAAATGGTGTCGTAACTTATTACTGCGACGAATACAACATTCTGTTTAAAAATGCATGCATGGTTTAGCTCAGCTTTATTTATAAATATACCTTAAAAAAAATTATTTTAGCGTTCTCTTCAAAATATATTAACATATATTTATAATGAAAAACAATTTAGAAAGTTTTTTGACTCTCCCGAAAAAATTTTCAATTGCAGCTCACGGCTTTTTGATTTAATATGAAGATATTTAAAAAGTTTTCGCTGCCTAGGGGGTGTTAGCCCCCTGCAAATGCCCATGGGTGCAACCAAATTTTTACAAACATCAGCTCCAATCTGATTCCTCTCTTCATTTAGGATACTTTTTATTGGATCTTTAGTTGCCCATCTCTGATACTGCACACTGGGTTCAAGTTCATCCCATAAATGTTCTTTGACATTTTAATCTGGGCTTTGTAAGGTTGTTTTTATTACATTTGGACAAATATCAACTACACAATTCCTTACCAAGAGCGTCGTATGTTTTAGGCCATTGACTTGGTAAAACTCAAAATTGTCTGCAATTCCTTATTTACCCGCTCTTACTTTTACGTGCGCCATGAGAATGTCAAGCCACATATTTTTGTCCATTATACCATCTATAAAATGAATCCTTCCAACATCAGACGCAGCCCCAAACCATGACTGATCCTCTACCATGCCTAACCGTATGTTTAAAATTTTTATTGCAAAATTCTTCATTCGGTTTTCGCTTTCCACCTGAACCATATAAATTAAATAGACTCTCAACGGTAAACAAAACCTGAATAAATGTTTATTGTTTAAAAGTGCTAAAGATTTTAAAGTATTCTATTTTATTAATCTTGCTCCAGAATGAAAAGTCTTTAGTCATTTGCTCATGCACGAAATTAGGGGAAATAATATCGCAATAAATCAAGCAATCTAATTGGGGCGATCTTTTACATTTTTCTTGCTAATACAGACCTTTTTCGTGTACTCCCCAATTTAAGCAATTTTTTCTCAAAACTCTTCAAATTGTTTTTGAGTGTATACTCTTTTTTAAATTGAGTTTTAACATGACCTCTAGTTTTGGTGCAGATAAAAATGGGTCCTTTTCTTATTTCTCTTAAAACATTCCTTTCATCTTTGGAGCTAAGTTTATTTTTAGCTACTGTACGTTCTTTATTGCATATTCTCTTTTCTTGTATATTACGCTTTATTTTATCGTTCACTGTTGATTTACTTTTTAAGACGATTTGTGAAATTTGCCGCTTGGGTTTTCCTTTCAAATAATGATCTATCACGAGCAGTCTTCCTGCCGGTGTTGATTGATTCACTTTTCGAAAAATGTTTATTTTTTAAGTTATTCCAACAGTAGAAAAAGTTTTAAGCAGGAATAACGGTTTTAGGACCACAATTTGCATTTTTTTCTTTACTTGCCCGACTTTCAATGTGAGCTCGTTTTTATAGGTTTGTTTCGATTTAAATTTTTTTCACCGTTATGTTCTAATTTTTTAACTATGTTCTTGTTTAATTTTGTTCACCACAAAAAACCTATTGAAAAATATATATATATTGCAATTTTCTTCATACACTTTCATTTCTGAAACCAATGCGAAATTGCTTAGAAATGACTGCCCGACTTTCGTTGTAAGTCACTGTATATTAAATATATTCTAAAAATTTCATATATAAAAAAAATTTTCGAAGTTTGGCTTAAGATCTGGATTCGTGAAATTTTCTAAAATAAATTCATTACTAAATATTGATAGGTTGTGCAGCAGAGAGACAAATGTGGGCAGCAGAGCCCACTCATAACATTTCTGTGTCGATAATCAACAATAGCATAAGTCTAATTTCAAGGTTTCGAGAAATCTTGCTTCAAAGTTATCAATCGCCATACAAGTTATATGAAAGTGCCTTTTGTTTTTGTGTCATAACTTGGGATAAAGTCATGCTAGAAGCTCCGGATCTTGTATGTGTATAGGCTATATGCGTGGAACACAGTTACATCAAAAACTCAGTTTTGTCTTAAGTCGACTTAAGTACTTGTTGTTTATCGACACAGATTTCAACTGAAAATTTCAGATGTATTAAGAAAACAACTAAATAATTGTTGGAAACTTTTAAAGCCCGTTGAAAATGTACCCACTTGCAATTTAGCATTTCTTGCAGTATTAAAACCAGTTTAAATCCATAGCGCGCAATGCCATCTATGTGTGTATTATTAGCAGATCTCAGATATTCCTGCAGCTGCTCCGTTGGTTCTGTTAGTGGTAATTCTGTTATCTGCAATGGATAAAATATTTGCACTAGAAACTTTTTTTTTTCTTAAACATGTAAAAATCAACAGAAAGTTTTTTCTTGAGAACCTAAACAGGAGCTGGCATAAAAAGTGAACATCTACCACACACCTAAAAGGATCAATCTATCTCTGTGTGTTTAAATAAATAGCGAGCACAACTTACAACAGTAGCAATACGCAGCGTGATATCCGCTAAATTACAGCGATTTTGATATTTTGTATACAAATGCAAATCTGACAGATAACATTGCAATTTACAGCCGCTGTCAGTGCAGCTGACCAAACGATCAATCGTCATGTTCAACTTGCCACCCAAGTGGCGGCCATTGTTGTAGACATCGTACAATATAAATGAACAAGCTGACGATGTGGATGCTGATGTTGGTGATGACGATGATGATGAAGTTGATGGAGATAAGCAAGTGGATGATTTTTTGCCTGTGTCAGGCATTGCATAGGTCAACTCAGCATCAACTGTCAGATTGGCGTTGATGAAAAGTTCTCGAAAATGCGTTAAATTTGCGAGATCATCGTAAATCAACCAATGGTTGTGTGCGTTGTAGAGACGTGCGGCACTGGTCTGCAAGCAAATTAAGTGGGAAGAAGAAGTAGAAAAAAATATAAATTTTTAATTAGAATGTGTTATTCGTAAAAGATTTATGTATAACGATTGATAATATATACCATATTTGTGAATGTTGTCGAATTCTGACAGTTCAAATCCAAAAATACACCCATCCTTGGCTGTTTGTTGGCAAAATAACGTAACTCAAAGTTGTCTAGTGCAGCAGAGCGATCGATTTGAATTAATTGTGTAAAGATGCAGGAATTTGATATCCGATTTAAGAAAGAAATTTGAGCTGAAGACAAAAAAAAGCTATATTTTGAAGGAGAGTCTTAAGTAAGGAGTATCGGATTTAACCGGAAATTTTGGGTTTTTGGTCAAAAAAGCACACAAAGACAAATTTGTTGCTTAAGTTTATATACCATTTGAAATTCTCTATTCAACAGCTAGAAATTGCAAATTACGGGTAAAAAAGTATGAATTTTTTATGTGTTTGGTGGGTTTGAAATTGGGTTTGCTTATAGCCTTAAAACGGCATTTGCTTATGTATGATCCTGATAATACCATCAACGAAATACTTAAAACGATAAACATAGTAAAGGTATTATAAACGTGACCAACCGTACTCTTCCTTTTGGAAGTCTTTGACTTCTTTTTTGCTCGCTGTGCTTCTTGTATCGAAGTACGCTAAAAGTACCTCTTTTGACTTGTTGTACTTCTTTCTGGCATCTTTTTGACAATTTTTTCATAAATCAATTCAAAATACACCTCTCTAACTACTGCAAAAAATTACACTGTGACGCAATATTCAACTTTTTGACTCCAAACAAAAAATCACTTATCCCAGCCGAAAGTACTCGATGAGAGGAGAAAAGTGATTTCTGAATTTTGCTAGATTGGTTGCCGTTCGTTTTTTATGAGCCTCTATAGTTTTTTCGCCAAAATCGATTTTGAGCACTTTTTTGCAATTTTCTTCTATTTTTCGCATGGCCATAGTTCGAAAAATGCTGTGAATTTTTTTTTGCAGTCTTCAGCAAAGTAGCTCTTGACTCGGCCAACAAAAATGCTGAATATATTAAGTCGGAAAAATTTCATCTTCATGCTCAAAACCCCAAAAATGTCGAAAAATTACCCATTTTTTCACCGATTTTTTCTGTTTTTCGACTACAGCTCTTGAACTATTGAAAATTTTACCAAACAATCAAGGGGAGAAATGTAGTCTATAAAATTATGAACAACTTTCTAGTACATACCAACTTCATACGACCACTCCTTGATACGGATTTGGCCATACAAATGTGATTAATTTTCATTTTTTTTTTATTTTATTATTTTTATTGAGCAAAAGTTTAAAAAAGGCACATGTATTATTTTTTTTTGCAATTTAGTATTGAATTTTCTGATTAAAGTGAAAAACATGAAAATATATGAAAGATTATGAAAAAAAGTATAAAAAAGGCATCAAACGGGTATTAATGTGTATTTTTTTTTTTGTTAATCAGTATCGTCGATGTCCATTTGGCGCGAAGTTGATGATTTGACAATTGACGTTCCAGAAGTGGAAGGCCGAGATTTCTTTGCAGCTGGTTCGCTTGATTCGTCGTCTGATTCTAAGTTTAAAATAGCCACGGCGATATCTTCTGCGTCATTTCCAGTTTGTGGTGTGAATAACGGTATATCTTCTTCTGTATGTCCTTCTTTAACATCCTCCGTCAACTCGTGCTCGAATTGTGATATCTTTTGAGACCACCAGCATACTTCAGCAATCATTGCGTCGATTTTCTTACCCTTGAAACGTCTTTCCATCGGCATGGTTACCTGGTGGAATCGTTCACCCTGCTCGTCTGATTATGTGGGCAGTTGTTTCAGGAACACGTCCAAATGATGGTGCATAAAATGGAGTTTTAATGTCATCGATGCATGAATGGAATCAAAGGCAGTGATCATATTCTTCACCAATTGCGTTGCTTTCTCATTGTCCACGCGGTTTTTACCCAAAACATATTGAATAACTGCTTTTATTGCAATTCAAGCCTCAAGTTTTTTGGCAGACAATACTTGCGTGAAAGCTTCACTTTTAATGAGTTTGCGGATGTCTGGTCCATTTAACACACCTGTATAAAAAATGAGAAAAAGCAACAAGTAACATACATAAAAAACAGTGCGAATATAGCGAAGTGAATCAACATTAATGCTAAAAAATGAAATACAATACCTGCAGTAATTTTATCATTGCTTAGTTTCGGAAATATTCCTTTCAAACAATCGAAAATCTGACCGTTACCTTTGACGGCCACTTCGATAAACTTTTTCACGATGCCCAATTTTATATGTAGTGGTGGTAGCAAAATATTATCAATATTCTCAATTAACGGTTTGTTGAACAAATTCAAATGCTTTTGATTCTTCAGATCTCTTTTCACCCAATGTGTGGCCTTATAGTGGTCATGTTTATACCGCGAATCCCATGTGCTGTAGAAGCAGAAGAATTTAGGGAAGCCGCGTTAAAACCTTGCAAAATATTTACTACTTTTAAGTCGCAGCAAATTTTCCAGTTATGCTGCGTATATTTGTTTTTGTCCAATATATCTGCCATGACTTCATAACATTCCTTCATATTCGTTCCGAATGCCAACGGGATTCGTAACATGTAATAATACAGCCTTCAAACTTGACGTGGAGCCATCTATAAATAATCTCCAGTCGGCAGCATTATATTCCATACCCATTTTGTTCACTAAGGCTTTTATGTCGTTGCAATATGTGAACGTATTTATTCTGCGGTTCATAAATGTAGTGAAAAATTCGGCATCACGCTGCGAAAAACGAAATTTGGCCACGAGGAAATCGATTTCTTCTTGTGCTAGTGGCTTTGATGCATCATCTGCGATTTCAGGGGAAAAATCCGGATCGAAGTCACCATAGTTGGTGTTTCTCCTTTCTGATGTCATCATTGATAGCATACTCGGACTCGGTGGTTTTGGTACTTCGGCATCATCGGGCATCGGTATTGGTAATTCAGTGGAGTCAGTGGCATTATATACTTTTGCTCTGCGTTTTTTTCTATTAATTTCTTTGGTAAAATTTACGCAAGCGTAGCACTTGTCTGGGTCATGTACCCCGGACGTATTTCTTACCCACAGCATTGGCTTGACATACCGTAAACATAAATTTCTTTGATGCAACTACCCCAAGAGATTGCCATAACATAATGAACACACCGTATTTGGCGTATGTTCGTCGCCACTTGTATCCTCTTCACCGAAATAAAGTTTATATGCGAGTTTAAAATTATTAGAAAATAAATTTTTTTCGTTCTTGTTTTCCATGTTTTGGCTCTAGTTTACCACAAACGTAACAGAAACTATCTTATTTCAAGCATCTTTCCATTTTCAATCACTCACTTCAATCACTTATATAAAAAAAGTATAATGACAAAAATTTACCATTGCATCTGTTGATTTCAAGTGTAAAACCACAACCAACTTCGCGCGTCACAGCTGATTGTCACCACTGCTGTAAATGAGGTCAACCAGGGTTGATCTTACACAATAGTGATGCCAAGAGTTATGTGGGTTAACTTATATAAATTTACTTTGTTCTTTCATAAAAAAAAAACAACAACAACGATTTTGACAAATACGCATTTATTTTGTTGTTTCGTATATAAAAACCGAAAATAAAAAAAAGCGCAAAAATGTTTGTCAAGGTGTGGCCATATGAAGTTGGTATGTACTAAAAAGTTGTTCATAATTTTATAGGCTACATTTCTTCCCTTGATTGTTGGGTAAAATTTTCAATAGTTCAAGAGCTGTAGTCGAAAAACAGAAAAAATCGGTGAAAAAAGTGGTAATTTTTTCGACATTTTTGGGGTTTTGAGCATGAAGATGAAATTTTTCCGACTTAATATATTCAGCATTTTTGTTGGCCGAGTCAAGAGCTACAACTTTGCTGAAGACTGCAAAAAAAAATTCACAGCATTTTTCGAACTATGGCCATGCGATAAATAGAAGAAAATTGCAAAAAAGTGCTCAAAATCGAATTTGGCGAAAAAACTATAGAGGCTCATAAAAAACGAACGGCAACCAATCTAGCAAAATCCAGAAATTACTTTTCTCCTCTCATCGAGTACTTTCGGCTGGGATAAGTGATTTTTTGTTTGGAATTTTTGTGTTGTACTGTGTTATTTAAGGTCTGTTTCTGTATTCTGTATTGAAAGTGTTATTTTACAAAATTTTGAAACTCGAGAGAAAAGAATAACATGCAAAATGTCACTCTCTATTACAATTACTTAAAGTTTTTTGTGGATGTTCTTCCATTTTGTACTTTTATATTTATTCGATGTACTTGTTTTGTACCTCTTTTTAAAACTTGTGCGTGTACTTCTTTTTGCTTTGAAAATGTTGGTCACATTGGGTATTATATACACACTCAAAAAATTTATTAGAAAAATTTCTACGAATGATATTAGTAAACAAAATATTCGTACATTCTACAAATATTCGTACAATATACAAAGTATTTTTATTGTGATATTTTTACGAATTCATTCGTAAAATTTTTCTAATAGCTGATGTAGTATCTACGAATAACTATATTTGTTTTGTAAACTAATGATTTTCGTAAACAAAAATAAATCAATTCGTATTAGTGCATTGTACGAATGATTTTATACATATAAATAGAAATATTCGTAAATTTCTCGTACGAATAACTTCCTAATTTCTTTCATTACATTCGTAGTATTTACTAATGCTTTCGTACTATTTACGAATGAAAAAGAATATTAGTAGAAACAATTCATTCGTACGAATCATTGGTAGAATGTACGAATTATTTGCAAAGTTTAACAAATTTAAAACCGAAATCGTTCAGCTTTGTTTGTTGAACATATACAGAACATAAGGAACTGTATGATTGTAAAGTGACTGTAGCCTACTGATAGAGAGCGTGGCCCGTAAACTAAAGAGCCGAGGTTCAAACCCCAGCTCAGAATATTTTTTTTTCGTTATAAGATATTATGATCATTCGTAAATGTAACAAATGTATTCGTACAATATACATTTGTTTTTTTAAGAATACGAATAAAATATTCGTAGTATGAACTAATATATGTCGATTCTACGAATCCTATTCGTGGCTGAAAACTACGAATAAAATTCGTAGAATGGACGCAGTTATTAGTAATATTTACACACATAATATTTTCGAGTGTAAACAACGAAGTAACATGAAAGTTTTGTAATATTTTACACACATTAATATTATTATATTAATATGTTAATATAATTAGTAGTATTTACACGCAAATATTTTCGAGTGTAAAAAACGAAGTAACATGAAATTTTTGTAAATTTAGCTTACAATTGAATTATAGCTTATATTTAAAAAATATTCACATTATATGCCTATAAACTTACAAGCTTTTGAGAAATATAAATATTTCGTAACGTATAGCAAAATAATAAATTTAAATCAAAACGTTTTTATATTGGTTACCAAATAATATCTTCTTATCACTCACTCTGAACATCCCAGCAATGAAATATTGCAACGCTATTAATACTAGCTTGCAAAAAATGTTGCACAATAAAACTTAACAATACATTGCTAAGCATTTTTCCTTTTTTTTCTTCTTAGCTTTAAATTTTAAGACTCACTTTTAAAGCAAATACTTCAGCAAGAAACTTGCTGACAGACATTTTATAGCAAGCTGCTTGAGTTATGAAATTGCTAAATAATTGCCTAATTTGTCAAAGCAATAAAGTTGTCAAAGAGTTTCGATAGAATTGATGACAGCCTATTTGGCTATGCTGAGTAATTCTCATAAGTTGTTCAAATAAGCAAAACAAAATTATTTTGCTTACTTTTGTGGATATTTCAAATTAGCCTTTGCTTAAACTGTGTTTTTAAATTTGCGTGTTTCGTGTACGTTGTAGTCTGTTTAATGAACTAACTCACCCTCTGCAATATTATTTTAACCTTTACAAAAATAAAAGCCCATTAACTTCAGGCATTTGCTTTGTTTACCTCAGTAATAAAGTAAGTTCAATTAAAAAATATTCCAGTTTCCTCAACTTTCATTGAAGGGTATTTTATCAAGCAATCTATATAAGATTTGGGTGATAAAACGTTTTTAATTTTTCGAACTTCATTGAAATGACTTCACAAATCTATACTACCTATATTATAGGTCTTTTTATTTTGTGATGCGCATTAAATCTTTATCGTAAATCTGATTTGCATAAATGGGCCAGCAAAAGAATGATTTTGGTCTCTTGATGATCAAAATAGCAACACATATTGAAAACAGCTGCGTGTCTTACCATATCATTAGAAACAATTCACTGCCTTGAATAAAATATTGTTATACTTTCGTTGTCATATTTAGAATTTTTTAGAATTATGCTATTTTGTAAAAATAAAAAAGGACATAAGGAGCATTCCGCACCAAAACGGCAACGATGTGCCCTCATGTCTCCGATTTTATTCAAATTGAAAGGATTGATGGGATACCTAAAGTTAAGAATTTTGAACTTTTTTATGCATTTTTGTTGGTTTTGCACAATCAATGGATTTTTTCTTATGCATTTTCCTGTTTTTGAAAAAAAATGAATATGCAAATGAATACTTGAATTTGTGTCTCGGGCATCAGAAGTGGTACCGAAAATAATTGTTTCAATTTGGATTTTTCAAATATTTCTGAACAATACCCTGTCTAAGGTTTCAAACAGAGTGAACGCCGAAGCGGACAGGCAGGCAGACAGGCGCAAGCAAACTATGTGAACAAGGTAAATAAAAGTTAGCTTGGCCTTATTTTTATCTCGTTTCTTCGCAGGATACTGCCTGCGCCTGTCTGCCTGCCTGTCTGAATCGGCGTTTACTCTGTTTGCAACCTAAGTCTGTGGACAGATTAAACGCCGAAGTAGGCAGGCAGGCAGTCAGTTTGCTTACTTGTCCCAGTGCGACAAAACTCGCTTCATACAATTTAATATAAGTCTGCTCGAAGTGTGCAGAGTAGCAGTAGGCAGTTCAGATCATTAGCTCGTTCCTGTAACAAACTCGGCAAGTTACCGAGTTGTGGGACGTCAGCCGTTATCGATCCCTAGTTACCGATTTCGTAAAATTAATGTTTCTGTTCTCTTAAATCGGTAAAAATTCGGACCGTGATGAAAAAGAACATAAATCGAGAAAAAACGTTGCGAAATTGAGTCAAATGACGAGCAGCTGTTTACTCGAATATTTTATGCGCGCTAAAACTTGATACTAAATATGTGCTTTTCTTGTTATTAAAAAGTGAATATTTGCAGTTTAAGAAAATTAATTATGTAATAATGGTGTGTAGAAATGCTTGCGAAAATAATCAACAATTATGAATGTAAATAATATGCCACTTACTTTTATTATAGCTCAAATATTTATTGTTTTGCTAAAAATTTGTACTGTCATATAAATAGGCATTATTTCTAAATTGCATTAAATTGAAAATTTAAACGTTATAAAGGGTGTCCCAACAAGAACGCACTTTTTAAATTTGGCGCCATTCGAAGTGTCATTGTTTGACATTTGAACAATTGTTATTGTTTGCTAGTAGAAGGTACGAGGTTAGTAAAAATGGAGCGCTACACGAATGAACAACGCATTCTCATTGTGAAATTGTTTTACCAAAATGGTGAAAGTTTTGCGGCTACAGTTCGCAAATTGCGATCAATTTGGTGTCACAATAATGCTCCAAAAGAGTCAACTGTAAAGAGATTAATGGATAAATTTGCCGAAACTGGGTCTGCTAGTGATGTAAAGACAACAACGCGCCTTCGACCAGGTCGATCGACCGCAAATATCGCAGCTGTACGTGATGATGTCGCTCAAATTCCATCCACCTCAATTCGACACCGAGCTCAGCAAATTGGTGTCTCCAAATCCACTATGCAGCGAATTTTGACGAAAGATTTTCATCTTCATGCATACAAAGTTCAATTGACTCAGGAACTGAAGGCAGCTGACCATGGACAGCGAAGGGAGTTCGTTAATTGGGTATTGGAGAGACAACATGAAAATGCTGATTTTGCTGCTAAAATCATCTTCAGTGACGAGGCCCATTTCCATCTTGATGGCTTCGTCAATAGGCAGAATATTCGCTTTTGGGGTGAGGAAAATCCTCGAGTGATTCACGAGAAGCAAATGCATCCTCAACGTGTCACTGTGTGGTGTGGTTTTTGGGCTGGAGGAATCATTGGACCTGTTTTTTATGAAAATGAGGCAGGTCAAGCGCAAACAGTCAATGGTGTTCGGTATCGTGAAATGATAACCAGTTTTTTCTTGCCTAGAATTGAAGAAATTAATGTGGAGGGCATGTGGTTCCAACAAGACGGCGCCACATGTCATACAACCAGAGAAACAATTCAATTGCTGCATCAGTCATTTCCCAGTCGGGTTATTTCGCGTTTTGGAGATCAGAATTGGCCGCCTAGATCGTGCGATTTAACACCATTCGATTTTTTTCTTTGGGGTTTTTTGAAGACTTAAAAGAGGAAATTGGACGCTGCATTAATGAAATACCGCAGCATTTATGCAAAACGGTCATTGAAAATTTCATTAAAAGATCGCGTGTATGCCAGCAAAGCCGCGGCGGCCATCTGCACGATATATTGTTCCATACATAACCTCATTCTGTCGATATAATAAAGTTTCACGATTTTTTTTTTTAAATATCTGTGTTTTATATAAAATTTAAAAATTGCGCTCTTGTTGGGACACCCTTTATAATAACAACGAAATATATCAATCAGTAAAAAATTTAATTTAAATAAAACTAACCATTTTTAAAAGTATATTTCGAGTAGTTATAAACTAATAATACGCATTATTACTGATATTAGAGAAATCGGTAGAATTCTCAGTTACCGAAAAGTCAGTGAGAAAAGAGACACACTTTTATCAAGGCACTTTTCTTACAGAAACACTTTTGTAAAAGGTTCCATTGAAGTGAAATCGGAACATGTCAGATTATCGATTTGAAATGAACGAATTGAACAGAAATCTATTAAGATTCGTACAGTAACATGCAGGTGAGAGTGACGTCAAATCGGTAATATGAGTCGGTAACTACGATCGCTACGAGTTACAGGAACGAGCTACAGATCAAGTTTCTGCGAAAAACCAGGCTGTAAATATTAAACTGTTTAATTATGTTTAAAACTATTAAAAATAAATATTATTAGGTGGCAACCCTATTATAAAAATTACATAATTTTGTAATTCTGACAACGGATGCGGATTTAGCGACCCATTTTTACCTAGTATTCGCGCCGGCAACGAATTCCTTCTCTGATAAAAACCATCTATTGCCAGTGAGCAAGTGAGTATCATTCGTTGCCTTCACCACTTCAGGAACAATTCATGAATAAATGAAGAGCCAACGAACGACGAGTGAAGAATTGAAGAAGAGATGAATAACAACAGTTTCTTCGCAAGAGTAAAAAATATTCTTGTTCACAAACTGGTTTCCTCTTCTTTTCACTTCATGAACAAAAAAAAAATCTGCTCAGCTGTTCACGAAAATGAATATGAACACTTTTTTTTTTTTTGAACAAAAAATTCCCTCATATTCATGAAGCTTCATGAGTGAGCAAATACGAACCTTGATGATGAGACGTATGTGAAAGCAGACTTTTGCAACTTCCAGGGAAAACTTTTTGCAACTTCCAGGGAAAAGAGGTGTATAAGCAATTATCAAGTATCAGAAAATAAACAAGTTTAGAAAAAAGTACATGGTTTTGCAGGCATTCTGTTCCTGTGGCTTGAAAAGCAAACCGTATATTAAAACTGATTAAAGATCTACATCGAAAAATGCCTAAACAAGCTCATTTTTCCTTTGTATAAGCAGCTCGGGATTCCTCCACTGTTTTGGCCTGACTTGGCATTATCCCACCATGCCAAATCACCGACAGAATGGTATTAAAAAATTATGTTGATTTTTTGCCCAAAAACCACAATCCACCAAATTGACCAGAGCTTCGGCCTATTGAACGATATTAGGCTTTAATCAAGTACCATCTTAAAAAAACATTGCAAACCTTCTTGTGACATTCAGGATTTCGGAAGAAAATGGTTGCAAGACACCAAAACCTTCAATAAAGGGTCTGGACAAAAACTGATGAGAGATATCAAGAAGAATGTGCGGACATTTGCAAGACAACAAAATATTGACGTATAACCGCTATTTGTAAAAAAGTTTACTACATTTTTGACTTGAGACAAAAAAAAACTTTCTAATCCTTAAAATTTGTATTTTAATTATTATAATTAAAAGAAAACAAGAGCACTAGCTGTCGGGGCTTTCGGCTCAGTCCTTAAAATAAAAAAGATATGATTTGAATTTGTAAAAATTATTTCTGGACCATGCCTCATCAGAGCTAAGCGTCTACAACTTAATACTAAGACGACACTAATGTTATGGTTACTGGGACCGAAATCACAGCTATGCTTAGAACAAAAAATTATTGTCTACAAAACCATATTGAAACCAATTTGGACGTATGCTATTAGATACGTATACCCGTCCCTTTGAAAGATTTCATACCTCCGGGTCCATCAAATTCATTTGATGAACTTAAAAAAAAATATTTTAAAACCTTCAACAAAATATATTTGTTTGCTTTCGAACACAAAATTAATATTTTTCTTAATTTAACTGCAGATTGAATTATAGAACACGGGCGCACTTATCAAGCAAATATGAAGTCATTGCAAAGATATCCTTTTTCTTTTCATCACTTACTTGAATGGGTTCTCTTCGAAGAACTGCCATCGTATAATTTGCACAAGTTTTGAGATCTTATGAAGTTACCTCGCACAATTCAATTAAAGATGTTAAAAAAGCTGTTTGTTCGTTTTTGTTTTTTTTTAAAGAATTTAAAATAATGTTCCTTTATTGCACTTATGCTGAATTTTTTCGCAAGAAAAAAAGCATAGACAATAACAAGTATATGTAATAACAATTAAATTACCTAAAAACGTAATGTGAACTTACAACGTTATTCCATTTTACCTGCTCTGGAGCGTTTTTTGGAAATATACTTTTTTTTCTTAAAATATATTCGTTACCACAATTCTTCAATCTTTTTGTATTATTATCAATTCAATTTCCAACATTAAACTTCCTTTTTGTGCATCTGTTGCACTTATCAATTACATTAGATAATGTAACTCTAATAATTTTGTGTGTAACTTACGTTCTTCCACTGACCGACACGTTCTTATTGCTGTTTGGTAGCGATAAAGAGCATATTTTCGGCTGATTTTGTGTTAAGGCAATGTAAGAGAGTCATGTTAACGGTTATCTGCAATAAAATCAGTTTTGCAAAAAGTGGCTTTTGCAACGTTATTCGCGGCTGTGTTTCAATTATCTGTTGAAGGTAATAAAAAATTTTAACATTTTTAACACTTTTTTTCAATTAACTTTATAGATATTTCAAATAATTAGAAATATTATGAATCAAGACCATTTTTATTACTGCATAAGCAAAAAATATGCAGCATATTTCTTGCATATGCTTTTGCATATTTTTTGCATAAAATTTGCATATCATAGATATGGAGTAATAAATAAATGCATTTATGAAGTCAAAATCAATACAAATCCAAGACTTGACTTCAATCAGACTTAAAATAAATTTTGCATATAATTACGCTGTCTAGTTATAATACTCAGTCAGCAAAATCCTATCATTGTTATAGTACTATTTCATGCCTTCATCCTTTGGAACAGTTTTGTTATATGAGCATCTCAAATGACGGAGTTTCGAATTTATGACACAAACTGGGCACCGTTAAACCACCGGCTAAACATAGCAGTTCATGTTGATCATAAAGTGTGTTAGCTGAAGAAGCCAAACAATACGCCTCACCCAGCATCAGCTAGTGAGCTACAACTGCAACTACAACAAGTACTTGAAGAAAGTACCAGAGCCCACTGTTAAGGGACCAACGGCATCACCAGCACTATCACTATCACCATCATCATCACCAACGCCATCGTCATCTTACATCGATTGCTGTGTATAAAAATGTTAAAACAGCAATTTATGGCATTGACATTAGAACATGACGAGTTTTCTTAGTCGACTTACATAGAGAGCTTAGATTTCTTACTGACGCTGAATAGCTGGTTGGTTGGTTGGTTGCATCCTTTTTGGATACGCTGCAATGCTGAGAGCGAGACAATGCAAGGCTTTTAAATTATGCCACAACAAACTCGGTGCGCATGTCCAGTTGGCTGGACGTAGCTTGATTTCCTTTTGTAGCAAATGGGTATTTATGTTATGCCTTGCTAAGCAAACAATAACAACAATAACGACAACAACAACAACAACAACAATACAACTGAACAAATGTAGCTGTTGTTAAATTTATGTTGGCGCTGTTAAAATAATTTTATATTTGCTTGAGAGAGTACGGAAGAGTCAGAAGTTTTGTTTAATACTCGGCGTGGTTAAAGTTTATGTTTCCGATGTAGCCATTTATTGAGCCAGTTGAAGTCAGAACGCAGAATTTTGAAAATACCCTAAACTGTTTATTGTTGGGGAAAAAAAAACATTTAAAACGGAAATTTCGAAAGCAAAACGAAAGACTTAAGAAACGAACTTGCTCTTTAAATAGTTATCAATCATCATTCGTTGTGGCTGGTTCTTTTAATGCGTTGAAAGACGTGCTGCTGTTTGAGGGCAAAGAGCTCTCATATAACATTTTACAAAATGGAACACACTCAGAAAAAAAAAACCAACAGTGAAACTGTTAAGTCCCATCCAACAGATGAGTTTTTGAAATTAACGGTCTGGACTGTTGATAAAATAATTGTTTTACTCAATTCTTATTTGAATTTTTCATTGTCCTGCACTATTTTGATTAAGGAAAAATTTCCTGTTGAAAAATGTATATTCTTCAATTAAACATTCTTCCAGTCTCAACTCTTTGGTCATTAGTACTTATGTTTTTTTTTATATAAAATCGGTATTCTGTAATGACATGATAAAAATTTTGAATAATAATTTAACTGTGCATATAAAAAGTTAAGCCTTACATTTACAATTGCTTATGACTTTTTACTACATAAGTTAAGAAAAATATAACATAAAACACATAAATTTTCCACTTTAAATTTGTCATAGAACTATGCTAGTAAGCATTATTTTTTGTAAAATATTTTTGCCCTATTTTTTGCCTTACAAAATAAAAATAAAAAAATAATTTACTAAAGTACCATTTGGAAAAATGTAAAAATTTTGGTTTTTTTCGAAGCCGAAACACAAACCTGAATGTTCGGCCAAATAGAAATAATCAACCCAAGGCCAAAGCTGAATACCAACAAAATTTTTTCGAGCAAAAAAAAAATAATTAAATTTAGGCTTTGCTTTTGTTATTTATTAATTTCAGTACAAAAAACGGCATTCATTAAAAGTCCAGTCTGGTTAAACAGGCCGAAAAATATGCAATTTTCATTAATCTTTTTTGGAAGAAGTACATAATATAACTACTTTAAACTGTATTGGTATATATCTGAGTTGTGATACTTTATATTTTGGAGACGCGCCACGGAGTTACGTATATAGCTCGTCAGCTTTAGTATATTTTGGGCCTAGCCGGCACTTCAAGGGAAATTACAATAATTTGAAAAGTAAAATTGAAAGACTTCTCTTGTCTTAGACTTTAAATTAAATTCTGCTTTATTTGGTTCTTCTTTTTTTCTTATAAACTAAAAAAAACAGTATTTTTCTTAAAGTTATTCATGCCAGTATTTTAGACTCCGCCCTTATTTTCGCCCGTTAGTCGATCGGTTCCCAGCCACATTCCAATAGCCAACAACAACAATTTTGGCGTTGATAGCCTTGAAAATTCGGCAGGTCAGTTGCATTGGAATAACATAATATATTCGCTGTATTTACTCCAGTGCACTGCTCATATTGTAATTGCATTGCACTAACAACAGCGTTGTTGTTGTTGTGCTTGAGCAGAGAATTAAGTATCCAAACGATACAAGCAGCAAGAGGGGATGAAAACAATTCAGCACTTTAGAAGTGTGAATGACATTTGTTACGGTATTTTTGATTCTTAATGCCCGTCATAATTTTTGGGTTTTAAGTTGCATCAAAAATGTTGTTGGATTTTAATTTAATGTTGCACTGTTTTTGTATCGTTTGGTACGGTAATAGTGACTGTGTAAGTACACTACAAAACTTTTTAGTTATATTAACAGCACTTTGAGAAAGATTGTATAAAATTTTCAGATTGTAATAAATAATTATTTAATTAATATACTGCAGCAAGCCACGTGGCGACGTGGACCAGTGCTTAAAACACGAGCTGAGCTGATGACCTCTCCACAGGTCGCAAAATTGATCTGAAACAAAAATCAAAATATTTTACTGTTGGGTATGAATGCGATTATGGAATAATTTTTTTTTTAATTTTTTCTAAAAATTTTCGTTACTTTTTTGTTGATAAAAATTCCAATATGAAATTTATCAATAATATTATGATCTATTCACAATTTAATATTTCGTATTTTGAAATAAACAACACTCGCAAGCTCGAAAACGCAGTTTTAAAGAAAACGCGTTTAAAGTTTTAAACAAAGTGCGCTTGCTGCTTTGACGCGGTTGGCTCGGAGGCTCAAAACTTTTAAACAATTGCTAATTTCTATTTAACCTTTTAGAATGATATTTTACACAGTCATAGCTATCGAAAAATGCAAAAAAAAATACATACAAAATTTTTTTCGTTACAAAAAAGGCAAAAACATTTGGTAAATATTCGGTTTTTTTTGGCCGAAGCCGAAGTTTATAAAATCGGCCGAATATGCCGAATATGCCGAATGCCTAAGCCGAATATTCGGTTGGATACTAATATAAACCAACCATCAGCTAACGGCTCGACAGCCTTTTTTTGAAAAAATATTCTGACAAAATAAAAATAAATTATTTTATTTTGTGAGATGTCAAATTTACTTTCATACTACTTTTTTCTATTAAAGAATTATATTCAAATATTTCTTAAGTAATTACTTAAGCGCTGAATCCCAGCAAAATTTTTGATTCAAATGTGACATGCATTCTTACATACACTGCTTCCAGAAGACATTCTGCTTCTTCTTAGCCTTATCAAGAATTGCTTTCAAAAGGCATTCTAATAAACTACTTCTGGAAAACATTCAAATAGCATTTAAATTCAATTAAAGAAAAAAAAATACATACAAATATAATATAAGTTTTAGATATTTTCCGTAGGATTTTTTTAACTCCCAGTAAAACCCAACCACTTCTCATTTCCAACACGAAAATTGCGTGAAAATCGGGAAAAGGGGGTATTTTCTGTAGGATTTTTTTAGCCCTATTCGCAAAAACCATTTCATTCCATGGAATGCCTTCTTAAAGTTCTCCTGGAAAACACCTACTAGAATCCTTTCATTGAAGCTCTCAAAGAAATCTTCCATTGAAAGAATTCTGGAAGCACTTCTAGAGAAGACAAAGGAAAGCATTCCTCCCAATGGCATGCATGTGTTAAAAGAATGCCTTCTGGGCATGAAAGTGGTAGGAATGGAATTTAAGACTTTCCCTTCCACTTTACCTTCTTTTGGAAGCAGTTTTTTGCTGGGATAGAGGCCTTTAAGTAGGAAAATTTTCATTATATTAAATAAAAAATAATTTGCTGGCTATGTAAAAAAAATTGTATTTTATTTCGAGAAGTTTTGTTGTAAAATACAATGCTTCAAAGAAACTTTTATATAAAAATAATTGTAAAGGTAAACTTTTTGAAACGAGGTAGTTTATATGATACTTTTACAACTACTGTTCGACCCTTGTTTGGCTGAGATAGCTTCAATATGGCTTAAGTTCGACCCTTGTTTGGCCACTGTACGGCCGTTATTCAACCCTTGTTCAGCACTTATATAATCTGCAATCACATTTTTGTTTGACTTGAACTGCATCGACTTTTTGTTTAAAAATAAAAAGGTTTTGAAATACTTCTAAAGTACCAAGTGTTTACACATAAGAAAATTTTAAACGTTCGCGCTGCCGTACGTTTTTACTATAACAAATCTGGTACATTTTGACTAAAATAGCTATCGTGATCTTAACGATTTAAGTCAGGACATTTTGGTGCTATTAAGTAAAGAATTATTTACAGTGTATGTATAAGAAATTATTTCGAAAAGTTTGAAGTAAATTACAATGCTTCATAGTCACTTATATACTTAAAATTATTGTTAGGATCAACTTTTAAAAACAAGGCAGTAAATATGATCCTTGTGCAGCTATTGTTCGACCTTTTTTTGGCCGAGACTACTTCAAAACAGCCAAAGTTTTGTTTGGCCACTTTACGGTCGTTATTCGACCATTGTCCGGCCGTTGTTTGACCATATTTAAAATATTGCATTATTGCGTGAAAATATTTGCTGTATGTCTGCTTTTATTGAATATTTTAACGCTTTAATCAATATGCCAGTGCTAAAAATTCAGTTCCCATCTCTTTTTTTTTTTTTGCTTTATCACACAAATCCACTAAACAATTATATAATCTACATTGTCATTTTTGTTTGACTTTAAATGTATCCACATTTGTTTTAAAAGAAAAAGATTTTGAAATATGTTACTGCTCAAATACCTGTAAAAACCTTTACACAAAGAAAATTTCAAACGTTCGAGCTTTTGCAAAAAGAATCAATTTGAATAGATTTTTGCTTTGATTAAACGTTAAATTTTTAAACCCATAGTTTTTTTTTCAAAAGAGCAGTCAAGCGTCACAAAATCAGCTCTTTTCGAGTAACTATTTTAACAAACGCACACTCAGAAAATGTTTATCGGAATATGAGAAAAAAGGCATCA
Organism: Dichetophora obliterata; assembly: GCA_963920525.1. NCBI lineage: Eukaryota > Metazoa > Arthropoda > Insecta > Diptera > Sciomyzidae > Dichetophora > Dichetophora obliterata. The sequence goes on along the minus strand of OY986438.1, from coordinate 16,862,538 downwards.
TATTTAGTAAAAAATGGTATTGACTTCTAGTCAAAGCTCCACTAAATATAAATATAGTGAAAGCTCCAGAGAATGGTTTTCTCTAAATGTGATCCCAAAAATTCCCTAAAAATGGCAAAAAGCTTCCATGAAAATGAAAAAATATTTTCTCATTAATAAAATACACCTTCTCTTTAAAAGAAAAATATTTCTTTATAATACGTTCAACCGTTTTCTTTATTGTGTAAATTTTTCCCGAACACAGAGAAATAATTATTTAATTTTAATAAATCTCTTCTTTAAGTTGCGTTTATAGTTTCCCACAAAAAATAACACTTTCTTTAAAAGAAAGATACATTTTCTAAACATTGATACAACATGTTTCTTTATTGCGTACATTTTTCTTTAAAACACAGAAGTATATCCGCAATTACGATTAAAAAATTATTTTTATCAAACATTTGTTTTAACTCAGTTCTACGCAAAGTAAAGTATTAATATTAAATTGTGATTCGGTTTTAAAGATGTGTTAAGAGGTAGAATTATTGTTGTGGCATTGTTTTTTGGGACTCTTTATAAATATTCCAGAAATGTATTCTAAAAACGATTTTGTAAATGCATCCAAAGAAACAGTAGTAATAAACAACATCACTTTGTGTAGCTATGTTAAGTAAAAAAACCTTTTGAAGGAACATTCGTCATAATATGCAGAATATGCAACACTTGCTTTTCACAACATTAATCAATCACGCTCTCACACTTTCTATTTTTTTCGTACCTCATTCAATATAAGAAAAATATATCGATTTTTGAGAAGAAGCCTTTTTAATTTTTGAGAAAGGATTTGTTGTTATTGAAAAAAATATTTCGCATAGTGAATTATTTATCAACAATAGAGAACATTTTTCATTTTCTATAAATTTTTTTCTATAAATGAGATTTTTTTCAGTGAGATAAAAATACTTATCATTATTAGAGACATGAAATATTTTCATTTCCCACAAGGAAGGAAAGATTTCGTCGAATATGTGAAAATTTATTATAACTGAAGTTAATTTTATTTGAAATAGCTAAAACCCGGCGCGTTGCTCCCTTGAATGTGTTGGCTCTACATTGAGGTCGAATACTTAATTCCAATGCTTTACGACCTATAAATCAAAGCTCCTCGATAGCACAAATTTGGGTTGTATGTCTTGTCCAACGCCCATAAAATGTTACCAATGAAACTACATTTGTAAATTTAGTCCGAATACTAAATTCCGACGCTGTGCGACCTATAACTCCAAAGCTATTCAATAGCAAAAATTTGGGTTGTATGGGAGGTGTCACGTCCCCTTTTTCAACGCCCTTCAAATGTACTCAATGAAACTGCATGTGTACATTGAGGTCGAATATTGAATTGCAATACTAAGTGATCAATAACTCCAAAGCTATTCAATATCGAAAATTTTGGTTATATGGAAAGTGCTACATAAAATAAAATCAATAAAACTGCATGTGTAAATTGGAATTCAGACGCTGTGCGACCTTTAACTCCAAAGCTATTCGATATCGCAAATTTATGTTGTATTGGAGGTGCTACGCTCCTTTTCCAAAGCCCATAAAAAGTATTCAGTAAAACTGCATGCATAGATTGAGGTCGATCTGTAAGTTCAAAGCTATTCGATATCGTATATTTGGTCAATTTAGGTAAAAAACTGAATTCCAAAGCTATGCTACCTATAACTCTGAAGCTATTCGATAGCACAAATTTGGGTTGTATGGCAGAAGCCATATCCCCTTTTTTAACGCTTATAAAATGTAATCAATGAAACTGCATGTGTACATTGAGGTCGAATACTGAATTCCGACGTTGTGCAACAAATAACTCAATAGCTATTCGATATCGCAAATTTGGGTTGTATGGGAGGTGCCACTCTCCTTTGTCCAACGCCCAAAAAATGTTACCAATGAAAGTGCATGTGTAAATTTGGATCGAATACTGAATTCCGACGCTGTGTGACCATAATTCCAAAGCTATTCGATAGCACAAATCTGCGTTGTATAAATTAAGGTCGAATACTGAATTCTTACGGTGTGTGACCCATAACTTCAAATCTATTCGATATCGCAAATTTGGTTTGTATAGGAGGTGCCACGCCCGCTTGTCTAACGCCATAAAATGTTATCAGTAAAGCTGCATTTGTAGATTGAGGTCGAATACTGAATTTCATAGCTGTGCGACCTATAACTCCATAGCTATTCGATATCGCAAAATTGAGTTGTATGGTAGGTGCCACACCCCCTTGTCCAACGCCCATAAAATAATGCCAATTAAACTGCATGTGTAAATGATGCACACAACGCCATCTACTGGCAATACAGCATTTAAAATCATGTTCGTTTTGGGTTCTTGAGTTAAGATGGCGTTGTAAAATCGCTCCATACAAAATGTATGTGAAAATGAATTTTCTTCATAATTTTTTTTTTCGGGGAATTTTCCACAATTTTCTTAAGTATTCTCCTTGTTTGGGCGAAGACCTGTCCGAATTGGTGCTAATCACCGAAATCGGTCCAGGCGTTCTCCAGTTATAAGCGTAGTAACTAACGTCACTTTCTTTTATATATATAGATAAAAAAATTTCTACTATCGAAAATAGAGAAATTTTTTATCACAAAAAGATAGGTGTTTTTTTCTGAGTGCACGGAGATAATTATTTGACTTGAATCAAGCAAATGTTTTGCTCAAAAGCAAATCAGCGAAACTTTGCTCAATCACGGTGTGATTTTAGAAAAATATTGCTAAATTTTAATCATTCCTCATGTGTATTTAAGAAAAAGCTAAATTTTGATTACATTCAAGAAAACTGTTATAAGCTGCGAAAGCAAATTTCTAGTTAATTCAAGCAAATATTTGCTAAGTAACTATAAGCTCAAATAGCAAATTTTTACTAAACTCATGCAAATATTTGCTTAGTTATTATAAACGTAAAAAGCAAATTTTTACTATTTTCAAGCAAATTTCTTCTAAAGATACGTTTTTTCTTAATGAAGAAAATTAGTCGACGATTGGTTAACAACTACGATGAGCAAATGATTAAGTACATAAGTAATGGATTGTACACTCACGTGGCCGAGGTTCAAATCTCCAGATGGTGGTAATTTTTCAATTTTTATTTAATGTCACCTTATAATTATTTCACTTCAAAAATATGCTAGATTTCAGTAAAAACTAATCAAAATTAGCTATTCCAATTTATAATAATTTAGCAAATATTTGCTTGAATGATGTAGAAATTTTGCTTTTTGTGTTTATAAAACTTAGCAAAATTTTGTTTGAATTTAATCGAAAATTTGCTTAGTTATTATAAACTGGAATACCAAATTTTGATTAGTTTTTGCTGAAATCTAGCATAATTTTGAAGTTTCTGAGAATCAAGCGCAAGTTTTGCTTAATCACAATACAAATTTAGCAAACAGTTTTCTCCGTGCGCCTTCTGCCCATCGTATTGCTTACCGCTACTTGCCAAAGTTCTTCACGGTAACTTAAAAATGTGTTTGCTGACCACTTTTATGCCTTCACATCAACAAGTAAAATCATTTTACTTCTATGATTCATTATACTATGTATTAATACATAAGAAAATATAGTAATATTTCTGGTCATTCTTGTGATATCTGTCATGTTGAACTTGTTTTGCTTAAATTAAGTTTCCATTTTTGACACTAGATAAGGTAATTGTTTTATCAGTTTAGAAAAAATCAGTAAATACTGATAAAACTTTGACATTTGAAAGTGTTTCCATAGTAAAAAACCTTAACTGTGATCTTTAAGCCAGCACTGAAAAAACGATACTACAGTTAAGCTTAGATTAACTTTGAACTACGTTTAACTAATCTCAAGTTAAAAAAGTTTAAACTAGCACTAAAAAGTTGGCCTTAAAAGTTTTTGGAATATAATACAAATTTAAAAAATCGTTAAAAATATATTTTTATTTGTAAATAATTTTTATTTTTATTTTATACTAGCTGATATACCCGGTGTTACTCGAGAGTCATTTATATAAACATTTTAATATACACTTTTCGATTAAATTATTTTGTAAATTTTGGAATTTTGTAAAAACTTGTTGACTTTAAATTTGAGACCACTATAAAAATATTAGTTAAAAAATTTACCAAGCTCAAAAATAATTTCCTCTTTGGTGCCATTATGTTATTTGCTGCAAGTTTACGCTGTGTGCGAAAAGAACTAAATTGAGTAACAGTTACCGACTTTTCTAAAATATTGGAATCGTGTCGGTAATGCAGTACTTATTTCTAATTTATAATATTTTCCAGCATACTTTTCAGCATACTTTCGGTTGGTACGCAATTGAACCGAAAAATTTGTTCAATGCAGCCAAGCTTACAACCATGATTGGAGAATTAAAATGTCAAAATTTCGCTGTCTTTTATATGTCGCTACATTTAATTGGCGCGGAAATTTGACTTTCAACAATATTGTTCAAATAACGCATTAAACATGAAAAATTAACTTTTACAGCATTCTTATTCACAGTCATCTTTTCGATCTTTTCGATATATATAGAACATTTAAAATACCATTGATAAGGAACTGAGTGACAACGGTGAAACAATAGTGAGAAAAAAGACAAATCATAACAAAACAAATTTAACTGGAGGGGGGCGGGGGGTGGGGAGGCAAAAAAGTAAGTATATTACTATAAGGCAGATTTTATTCAAACCAAAATGTTTGTAATTTCTCCTAGACACACAACTGCATTCTGAGATAAATGGGGACGTTCAAAAAGTATATAGAGAATTTTAACACAAAACTAAGTTTTATTAATAGTCTGGTATGAAAAAAATAGATTTTTAGCCATAACTTTTGATTGGAAAGAGATATTGGGGTCATTTTTTCAAATAAATTATTTTTGAGACTTGAATTTTTTATAAAAAATATAAAAAAAAACATTTTGGAAAAAATAAATTTCGTGAAAAAAATCAAAGGGGGTGGTGGTAACCTTGTTGTTTTGATGACAAAAACAGTAAAATAATTTTTGCGCTTAGCTGGAAGAATTTTTGCAAATAAATGCTATGTCATATGAAAGGTAGCCAGATGTGCAATTTTTAATTGATTTCATTTTTACAACAACAACAATTTTTGAGTCATTCTTTGAGTAAAAAGTCAATATTTTGGACCTTTTTGACATAATCATACAACATATACATATACACTGACTTAACAGTGCAGTTCAATCTATTTTCGTAAAGAGCTTTTATTGAACTTTTGAACAAAAAAGTTTGAATGAAATTTATTTATGGACAGCGGAGATATTTGCATCGAAAGAACAAACTTTGATTTTCATGTCGTTTTTTTCTCATTCTTAGGTAACGATGTTTTATGAAAAAGTCGTACTGAAAATTTCTCCAATTTTGAAGATATGTGAATGTTTTTGATGTCAGAATAACCTAAATTTTTTAAAATGAAATACACAAAAATCTGCAATACTAAAAAGTTTTAAAATAACAAAATTACCGTTAGTTGAAAAATTTCAGAGAGGGCGTGGCAAAAACTAAGTATGTCACATTTTAAGTTGGGACGCACTTGATATGTATACCTAGTTTGAGCAAAATCCGTTGAGCCGTTTAGATTTGTATAAAGGTCAAACAAACAAACAAACAAACAGAAAATGAGTTTTATTACTATAGATTGACTTGGTAACTTGAACTCAAGTCAACAGCTTAGCCACATTAACTCTTATATTGCTAGCCTGAGTGAGTAAATACAAGAGTAAATGGAAATAATTCCAAATACTAGTGCATGTCAATAAAATCATCATGCATAAATTTTAGTGCATGTCGAAATTATTTCAAAGAAAATTATTTACTTTATCACTCACACCAGCATTGCAAGCAGTAATCTTGTGCCATTTTAATCATTTTGAGGTCTCTTTTCATGGTCCATATGTCTTAGATTGTCTTAAGACTTGTGTCTACATTGTTGCTGCTCGTTTTTATTAAATTTTTCTTTATCATCTCATTTTCATACCAAATAAAACTTTCTCGTTTAGTTTTGCTTTCGTTTTATTGTTTTGTTTTGTTTTCAACACATTGATTTTTGGATCAACTCGTATAGTTTTTATATGCACTCAAAGATAAATACTAATTAATGCAATTTTTCGTATCACGTTTTGGAAGCTCCTTTATGATTTTGCTTAACAAAGAATTTTATACAGCAATAAAATGCTAATGAATTTAATAGAAACCCATATGAATAGAAACCCAGTGAGCTGAAACTGTATAAATGTTTGAATTCATTTATAAGACTTTTCGTTGTACTAAAATGTCGCTCAAAAAAGAACATTTTTTTAGTCACAAAAGTAATAAAAAAGATTAATTTTAGGTATTACCTTAAGGTACTATTACAGTGTGTAGCTATAAAAAACACCATTTTAATTAATTTTTTTAACTAGTATTATTAATTTTAATGATTCAACTTTTTTACATAATGAAGAATTATTCATGAGAAAAAAAATTGTTTGTCTTTATAGCTGTTGTTAATTTGTTGCAAAAAAGTTGTTGCAATTTTCTTCTCTTCTGCAGCATTCATTCTGCAGCGTCTGAAAGTAAAAAATCAAAGTGCATTCTTAAGCACTCAACCTACGCAAATAAAAAATCAAAGTGCATTCTTAAGCACTCAACCTACGCAAATAAAAAAAAAACAAAATAAAACAATGGCACGCATTAAAAAAAATGTACAACAACCCCCCTTTTTTTGCCGAAACTTTCAGCCATACAAAGAAATATATAAAAGTTTTTTTTCTTTTTATAAGTCAAGTGCTTAACAAAGTCTATAAGGATCAAGATTCATCGAAATTGATCAAGTAGAACTCCAGATATCTTAGAAGCCGATTCGAAAAACATTGTTTCGAGAAAAACTCGATTAAAGATTTAAAGGTTCTTGAATATCAAGAGACATACGAATATAATATATGCTATTACTTTTTTACATTTGATATTTTTTTCTAAAATTTTGTATACGTATTCTTAAGACCTTAAAGAACCTATTCTAAAGAAAAAAATTGATTTTTAATTTTTTGCACACTGTAATAGTACCTTAATGCGGAACTTACACGGCTAATCATTTGAAATAAAGTATGTGTACATGTGAATTGATGTTATCCCTTACACACATCAATCATTACGATCTAAACGGATGAGTCTTTCCTGAAGACATGTTTATCGCACGACGAAAGCAAACGAACTGATAAAAGATTGTCAATCAAGCCCTCAAACACATCCAGTCGCTTGAACAGCACTGTAAAATATTTAAAAAATTAGATTTTGGTTAATCAAGCCATCAACGAGTCTGTGTAACGCATACAAATAAATATTTACTAACACATAAAAATGATTGATGTCAAATGATTGACCGTAGAAGGTCCGCATAAAGAAGATAAAAAATAAAATGTACATTCCGATGTGAGGGTTGACCTTGCGTCCTCTTTGATACTAGTGCACTGTACTACCACTCCGACATACAAATTTTTAAGCTTTTGACACGCTTATTTACTTAAATCTAAAAAGTATAAATTTAATACTTTTCTGAAATCATTTAAAAACAAACATTTTTAAGTTCATTTTTGAATCAAAAAAGGATTCACTTGTGAGCAATTTAATATAATTCGAGGGCCTATATTAGTTTTCCTCTATCTGCATTTTGGTCATTTTTTTAATGCCATAATGCTGGCTGGCCTCGGTTGCATCTATGGTATTAATATTAAAGCGAAAAACCAATCCTAATATCTTTTTTGAGTCAATTTAACTGAGGCTTGATCTACTAATTTTTTTCGTACTGACGACAAAAACCTGTATCTTCATAAAACAAGTAGTTTTGAAAAATTCTATGAAGAATTTTTTACTTTGAAACATTTTCCTATGTTGATACAAATATTTTCTAGATACACTAGAACAAATGTTTTAGAATTTGGTGCAGCTCTTGTTTTGATGGTCTTTTATGGATTCTACGTAAATAACAAAGGACTTTGGGAAGTATTTTTTCGATTTTGCTAGCTAAACTCGATTTCATTGAATAGAGTTGTTACTACGAATGTGAAACTTATGAAAATGATGATGATTATGATATCCATTTGGCTGGGTTGATTTAGAAACTTATGTTGCCTGGGCAATTTTTGGATCGGACTTAAAAAGTTATTAAAAAAAGGAGGAGATAAGGGGTGCACTTTACCCTATCACATCTTCAATTTTCTGAATTTTTTGTCATTAGGTATTTTTTATATATATTTTTTGTATATAAACGTACACAGCTAAAGCAAAACTGATGCAAGAGGGCTAGAGAGCCAGAGATGAAATCGTCGTACCCACTTCAACCTAAAACCGGTCTCACATTTATACGTTTTATACAAAAATTTATCGTAAAAAATTACTAAAGAAAAAAAATCCACTTATTCAATTTCAACATTACTGTTAGATTAACCATTGATTTATTTTTAATTGTTGAAAAGCAACGTCTTTTGAATTTCTGTTGTAAATCTGTAAGGAAATTGCAAAAAGATTTTTATTAAATTTGGATTATCAATAACAAAAATATTCATGAATGACACGAATTCTAAAAAATATTATACCTTGGATTTTGTGATTTTTTTTTTAGGAATTTTTTACGATAAATTTTTGAATACGTTTAAATGTGAGACTGGTTTAAGGTTAAATCGGGTACGAGAATTTTTGGCATCAGTTTTGTTTAAAACTGAAGTTGTGATAGGGTAAGGTTCACCCCTATCGACCCCTTTTTTAAAAATAAATTTTTATGCCGGATCCGAAAATTGCCCAGGCAACATACATTTTTTTACCTCCATACAAATCGACCCAGCTTAATATTCATTAAATTCAGATGGATGTGGCTATCAAAATCGCAACCACTATCTGTGAAATGCACTTTCTATTTCCGCAATTGAAAATAATTAAGTTATTGAGCAAAAATATCTTTTGAGAAGAGCCAAAGATAGAAAAAAATTAAACAGCAATAAATTTGCATGCCCTATGATTATGTGCGAATAAAAAAAGAAGCCAGAAAATATTTCAAAATTCATGAAAAACTCATTCAATATCGTTCGTTTTAAAATATCTAAATTTTAATTTTTTTTAAAATTATAAGTATAAGGTAATTATATTTTTTTTTAAAATTATTAAAATTATAAGTTCGTATCTGATTCAGTTTGCTACAATTCGATCAGGTCGAAACAATGGTGATTCAACAGTTTCGCATCTAAAATTCCTTTTAAATGAGCCTATCGGCATCGTTAAATTTAAAGTTGATTTCGATCAAAATTACACCTGTCCGTTAAAATTTAAAAATACATTGGACATACGGCACCTGCCCAGTTGCATACAACTGACCTTTCAATCGCATAGAACAAATGGAAACATCTACAGGAACTGAAGGCTGTAATTCCAACCGAATATCGTAATTTTTATGACAACATCAAAAACAAATAATATTGAAGCATAACTTTACTTGAGATTCCCATGTAAATATATCAGTATCTTTGACTTTTAACTTTTGTTTTTTTGTTAAATTCGAAAATTGTTAAAAAAACATCAACAATAAAAACAGCAAAGTTTACACTGCTGACCTTACATTGAAAATGTTTTTTACTGCTATACAAATACCTCTATCTGCATTTATAGCAATTTTTTTCTGGACATAACCCACTATCTGCTATAGCAGCTAAACTAGCGAAAAATTTAAACAAAATTTTTATGCACATTGGTCTGTGGACACTTTTAAACAACATTGTAGAAGATTGATTTTTCACAAATAAGAAGGTGAAACGGTTTTTTCACTCTCCTGAAAACATGTATTTTCGCAGGTAGAGGAAAATGAATATAATAATGAATAAATATTATTTTGTTCGTTTCTAAAATAGCTTAAAGTAAAAACGAACTTGGTTTTTTTTTCAATAAATTCTTTATAAAATTTTTAATTTGACGAATCTTAATGGATAGAAAAATTCTTATAATATTTACGTTTTCGCGAACGCAAGACCTACGCAAGAATGCTATGTTAAAAAACAAAATTATATCAAAGAACAAAGATCCACCCGAACACGTTTGCCAAACTTTCACTTTACGCTGGAGATTCATTTGTGGTTCAGTGGGAAATAGCAATAAGCTGATTGATAAAATTGGATTTAGTTGTTGTTTTTTGTTACGAGAAAATTTTATTAATAATTTTTTATTTAGTGTGTCACGATAAAGCCTAAAATTTGAATTTATAATTAAACCAAACATCTTAAGCACAAACGTAGAAATCTCTTAATATTCTTAAACCTAAAAAGCCAAAGTTTGTTTTAATTAAATTTTAATTTATGATTTCTCATTTTACCAATAAAATTTTATTTATTTATTTCATCATAAAATTTGGTTATGTTATTTGTAACAGTTAAACATTGACTACTTGTAGCACTTTATTTGAAGGTCACTTCAAAGTTATCAATATAATATTCTTATCCACAAAATTTGCGCGGCGCCTTCCAAACAACTCTGATACTTATCATGCAATAGATTACGAAGTATAAGAAGAAAAGTATAAAAATTGGGAACAGGAGTATAATTCATATAAGTTATTTTAAAAAAAACTGATAAAAATTTTATAAAATTAGTGAAATAACTCTTACCTCTGCTTTATTGAATTACCTATATGTTGTTATACACTATGGTGCAGAACTATAACCGGGCTTTGTTTTAGCCTTTTTTTTCCTGTATGGTCATATAGAACAAAGTTAAATGTTTACGATATAAAAGTATAAAAAGCCATAACTTTACGGAAAAAAAAAATTTAAATAATACGCAGATTTGTGCAGCTATACCTCAAAGTTGGTTTTTATTTGGTGCATAACTATAACCGAGTATAACAAATTAATAGAAAATTTATAATAAAATAAAAGAAAGTCACAAAATTATTTTAAATTCGAATGGCTAATAGTGTGTAGGACCTCCTTTGTTTTGAATTAATTCAAAAAGTCGATCTTGCATACTCTGTACTAACTTTTTTCGAGTCTCCTGGTTGATTGATTCCCATGCTGTAATAATCGTGGTTTTTAATCCACTGATGTTTTCAAATTGTTTATTCTCAGCATAAATTTTGCGCACTATAATTCCCCAAACGTTTTCTATGGGATTTAGGTCCGGGGAGCATGCTGGCCATTTCAAAACGTTGATGTTGTGGGACTCAAGCCATTGTTTCGTCTCTCTGCTGCTGTGCACAGACGCATTATCTTGTTGGAATACCCATTCAACACCACGATGTTGTTCCAGAAATGGAAGCAAATTCATCTGCAATATTTGTGTGTATTCGGCAGAGTTCATACGTGGGCTGATAAATGCTATTTCCAGCATGGCATCTACCGTAAATGCTCCCCAAACCATCACTGTTCCGCCACCAAAGTTTCGTTTGGAAAAATAAAGGGGTTCCTTTCGTATATCTCTCCAATATGAATTAAAACCGTCAGGTCCATCCAAGTTGAATTTTTTCTCGTCAGAGAAAATTACCTCGATACAAAATTTTTGGTTATTTTTTCGTTTAGATGATTACCTTCATATAGATACCTGTTTCCAATTCTGTCCCATGTTTTGCCGGGCAAATTCAAGGCGGGCTTGGAGGTGACGTGACAACAACTTGGGCGCAGACTTGAGTTTTTGTCTAATAAGATTGGGGGAGCTTTTTAAAGCACGATTTATGGTCCATCGTGATACGTTTAAGCCACATTCTCTCGCGATTTGTGCCGCTGATTTCAAGGAGTTGCTTGCTAAATTATGGATTCGCCGGGTTTCCCGCACCGAAAGTTTTGGTTTTGGTCCACCTCGCCGATTTTTTCCATAACCGTCTATATTCGCCAAAAAATTTCGAACGACTCTGTCAGAACGATTTATTTTTCTTGCGATTTCGCAAAAACTGAGACCAGCTTCTTTAAATGCAGAAATTTTTCCTTTCTCTACATCAGTTAACAAACTACCGCGTGGCATTTTAGTGTTTTAAAAGTACAATTCTTTAGCGCACAAAAAAACCAACTTAAATCAAAGACAACTTTAAATAAAATGAATTTGAAATTCAAACGGCTATAGTTATGCACCAATGCAAATTATGATTACTTACTCTTCTAACAGTTCTAACGGTATTTTCTCTCGATTTTTTTGTATTGTTTATTTGTCTTGCTTAATTTGTTTTTTCTTGTCGTTTGAGATCATTTAAAAAATTCTTCTTCTTCTTGAAAATGTAGAACTCTCTTAAATAAGGGCCCGGTTATAGTTCTGCACCATAGTGTATATTTTAAAAATATTATTAAATCTTTGATACAGCAAGAAGCTTCGCAGCTGTCTAGTGTTAAAATTGAAGCACCTCTTAATATTTCGTTTATTTTTTGTTTGCTTATGTTTTTAATTTATTTTTTAAATATTTTAATTTACATTATAAGTAAACATAATTTTTGGAAAAAATCAAACATGTAAAATTAAATATATCTTTCTTATCTATGACTTTGAAAAATTAAATTCTAGAAACTGAAGAAGGAAATTTTATTAAAATATTAATGCAAACCGAAGTTTTTTAAGTTTTTTTTTTAAAAATTTTGTTCAAGAAAAGAGCAATAACCCTGCAGTGTAACCAACTAGTTTAAAACCAGTCTGCATACTAGTTGAAAACTGAGCAGTACTAGTTCAAGATCGTTTTTTTTCATATACTCAACTAGTATTTTTAACATGGCGATGTCATAGGAAATATCAAATGTCTGAATCTGAACAGATGAAAACTAGTTTGTAGTATTTAAGATTATAATTAGTTATATTCTAGTTTGTTGTAAATAGTTGTAAACAAGTAATATATTGCCAAATTTTAACTAGTTTCTAGTTCAACCTTTCCTGAGTGGTTGGCAATAGTCATGTTTTAATTAGTTTACAACAAGTTATAACAAATCAATGATTCAACTAGTTCTTTATTTGTCAATTTATCTTCAGAATTTGGAGCTTCTACTAAAGCGACTATTAAAAAAAATTGCAAGTTAAATTTACATAGTGTTTTCTTATTTCATATAAAAGTAAATTTTTTTAAAGTTCATAAAGCACAGTTGATTTTAACAATATGTAGGTAATATAGATTGATTTTGGCTACTTTTACAACTAGTTTATTGTGAGTTGACATAACTAGTTGAATTTAAACTATTTTTGCAACTAGTAAATCGTGACAAAATATAAACTAGTTTGTTTTAACTAGTATTAAGACTCATTCTCAATCATTTTTACTGCTGATTAGTCTTACACTGCAGGGTCAAGATCGTCTTTTTTTCATATACCCAACTAGTATTTTTAACATGGCGTCCCGACTTTTTTTAAATACAACATAGTTGAATTTTTTAAAGTTACTCATCCGTTCGATCAATAAAAATAAATCTAAAGGGGTCTTTTTCATTTGAACGGCTAAGAAAAACACTTTGTAATTATTTTTAATTAAGTATGGTTGAATTTTTTTTTTTTTTTTAGCCTTTTATTTGCTCTCTTAAGCTTTTTGCAATTTGGACATCATTTTTCGAATCCAAAAAGATGGCAACGATTTCTCAGCTTTTACAACAGGTAACTGAAAATTTTTTAGCTCATCCTCATACCTGTTTTGGCGCCATTTTCAAAACAAAATTTGAAAAATTACCCTATTTTTTACATTTCTAACACTCTAAAAATTTGAGTTTTAGGTTTTAATAGATGATTGTAGGTAATAATCTTAGAGATTTTACAATAATAATTATAATGCAAAACAGTTTCAGCTCAAACGGACTTTTTCGTTAATCGTTGGTACCGTTTTAAGAAATCCTGAAATTGTTAACACACATATAGTAACATTTTTTAATCTTTCTATTTTTTTCAAGTGAAAAAGATCCCTTAAAGGCAGTTTTCATATCGTTCCCTCTATCAAAGAAAATAAAATAAAAGTATTTCAACATTATCGAATCAGCATTTAAAAATTTATTTTCGTTTTTGTTTTAAAAATTCATAGTTTATATGTGTTAAAAAATAAACAGGGCTTTAAATTTCTTTAACATTTTTTCTTTTAATATGTTAAATTAATTAAAAAAATAGTGTTTTAAATAAAAAATACAAATTTTATTTTTAAGTATAACATTAAAATATTAATTCTTCTTTTTTTAAAGGTAGCCCATTGCTGCGCAATATTATTGGGGGTTGGAATTAGTTTTAAAGGTTTTCTAAGAGATGGCGTAACTATCAATAGATCGCATCGGGCACACCTGTGACTATATTCATTTCAAAGCACATTGTCTAAGCTTCATTTTTTAGTATGTGTCATTCCACTGAAGTGTAAACAACATATATTTTTTTCTCTGTGAACATGTCGACTTTCGTTCCAACAAAACGCAATTTGCGGGAAGGTTTACTTTTGTGCTTCCATTTGAAGAAAAAAGCGGTTGAAGCACAACGCACGCTTACTGAGGCTTACGGGGACTATGCTCCATCGATTTCTACTTGTGAGTACTGGTTCCGTCAGTTTAAAAGTGGTGATTTTGATACGGAAGACAAAGAGCGTCCGGGCCAGCCGAAAAAGTTTGAAGATGAGGAATTGGAGGCTTTGCTCGATGAAGACCCGTGTCAAACCCTTCAAGAATTATCAGAATCATTGGGAGTCGACTTATCAACTGTCGGCAAACGCTTGAAGGCCATGGGAATGATTCAAAAGCAAGGAAATTGGGTGCCGTACCAGTTGAAGCCGAGAGACGTTGAACGGCGATTTTGCATGTGCGAACAACTGCTTCAACGGCATAAAAGCAAGAGTTTTTTGCATCGTATTGTTACTGGCGATGAAAAGTGGATCCATTACGATAATCCTAAGCGAAAAAAATCGTGGGGACCACCCGGCCATGCATCAACATCGAGGGCCAAGCCGAATATTCATGGCGCCAAGCTTATGCTGTGTATTTGGTGGGATCAGAAGGGTGTCGTGTACTATGAGCTGCTAAAACCTAACGAAACCATCACTGGGGAACGCTACCAACAACAATTGATGCAATTGAGCCGAGCATTAAAGGTTAAACGGCCGGAATATGCCAAAAGACACGACAAAGTGGTTTTTCAACATGACAACGCACGGCCACATGTTGCAAGAACCGTCAAGGAAACGTTGGAGGCGCTGAATTGGGATGTGCTACCCCACCCGCCTTATAGCCCAGACATAGCCCCTTCCGACTACCACCTATTCAGATCGATGGCGCATGGCTTGGCTGAGCAGCGCTTCACTTCTTACGAGGATACCAAAAAATGGGTCGATTCGTGGATTGCCTCAAAAGACGAATCGTTCTTCCGGCGCGGAATCCATATGCTGCCAGAAAGATGGGAAATGTTGTAGCTAACGATGGACAATACTTTGAATAATATACATTGTACCGTTGTTTCTAAATAAATGCTCAAAAACCGAAAAAAAACCTTTAAAATTAATTCCAACCCCCAATATCTAAGTTAATGAGATCAACTATGTCCTTTCCGATGAAAGCATTAATAAGTCATTAAAACGTGAGTCACTTTGCGTGGTTCTTAAATAATATTTAACTAATTTTAATTTTCTGAACATTCTCTCATTTCCTGAAACAGTAACAGGCACTGTGCAAGAGGTTTTGTTAACTGCAGGAAGAAATTTTTTTATTGCACTCTGAAACATTAGCTGTACCCGATAGAGTTTCTACGCCTTCGCATAGATAATAGAATACTTCAAAATCCGCTTTCAATTGAAGTGAATCCAACAAAAAATTTTATTGATTCTAGAATTCGCTTTTGGGTCAAGTTAGTAGAAGATAGAATTGGATTAAAAAGTTCATGCAGAGGCTTTGTTGTTTCTAAAAAACTGCTTAATTTATCTCGCATCAGTGAGGTTATCTTATCCAATACAAGTTTAAATTCTCTTCTATAAAAACAGGGGCCGAATTACAACACCCGTGATCGAGCAAAATTGTACAAGATTGATAGGCACTTATCTCGTCGTGCCCTTTGTAATTTTGCTCGATCATGTATGCTGTAATTCGGCCCTGTTCATCAAAAAAAAAACCGCGTTGGCATTGTTATCATCCAAACGTTTCGGCGCAAGATTACGGCGATGGCGAATTGAGAATTCCTTATCAGCATCAACATTAAAAGATTTTAACAATGCTACAGCACTACTAATTAGGTTATCCGTACCTTCAGAGTCCGAATTTATTTTTTCTAATGATTTAAGGGTACAAGAAATAAATTTCATAGCATCCAAAATATTCAGTTCAACAGCTTCAAGAGATTCAGTCAGGAGTTTCATATTTACTTGCATATTTTTCATAAAAACAAGCCTTATAATAAAGTCCACAGAAATGAGTTGGTTTGATAGCGAATAAGCAGCATTTCGAGTCCACTTGTCAATTTTCTTAGAGCTTTGGGAAATTTCGTTTAGAACATCAACAATGACATAAAACGATGCTTTTATAATAAATGAATTTTGAATGCAGAATTAAAAATGGTGTTCTTTTTGCCATCATCTTACTAAAATTTTTCAAAATATTGATTTTTTATAAACAATAATTATGAACGCATCAAAGCCAGTCGTACTTTTTATTGCCATTTTCATAACAAAAACTAACTTTAGTCGGCTATTTAATTTCAATTCATACCCAAAACTATCTTCAGTCGGCCAATTCACTTTCAGTCGTACCTTAAACGAACTTCAGTCGGCCAACTCATTTTAAGTCGTATCAGCGTTGAATTGTTGTAAGCGAATACAGTGTTCCTTTGTGACAAAATGCAGAAAAAGTTCAGAAAAGTAGTATAAATTTTATTAATGAACTACGGAAATAGAAATGCATGGTAATGAAAAAAAGAGCAGCGGATCAACTGGAAAAAATGGACCATTTTTAGTCCAATTGTGCAACCGTGTCCTTGACCAAAAATAAAAACCGAAAATGATATTTTTATTTGAACAAAACAAATATTAATGATTTTTAGTTAAGATTTAAAAGATAACATCAGATTACTATTTTCCATACATGGGCACACTGCAGTAAATATTTACTGCATTACTAGAAGCAGTAATCAGTAAACTTTTACTGATAATGAAATTCAATTTGCATTACCAGTAAATTTTTACTGATTACTGGAGAAAATTGCAGTAAAAATAAATTTTTACTGATAACTGGGAAAAAATTGCAGTACAAATAAATTTTTACTGATAATGAAATTCAATTTGCATTACCAGTAAATTTTTACTGATTACTGGAAAAAATTGCAGTAAAAATAAATTTTTACTGATAATGAAATTTAATTTGCATTACCAGTAAAGTTTTACTGATTACTGAAAAAATTTGCAGTAAAAATAAATTTTTACTGATTGCTGAAAAAAATTGCAGTAAAAATAAATTTTTACTGATTACTGAAAAAAATTGCAGTAAAAATAAATTTTTACTGATTACTGAATAAAATTGCAGTAAAAATAAATTTTTACTGCTTACTGAATAAAATTGCAAAAATAAATTTTTACTGCAATATTTTCAGTAATCAGTAAAAATTTATTTTTACTGCAATTTTTTTTTAGTAATGCAGTAAAAATTAATTTTTGCTGATTACTGAACAAAATTGCAAAAATAAATTTTTACTGCAATTTTTTCAGTAATCAGTAAAAATTTATTTTTACTGCAATTTTTTTCAGTAATCAGTAAAAATTTATTTTTACTGCAATTTTTTTCAGTAATCAGTAAAAATTTATTTGTACTGCAATTTTTTTCCAGTAATCAGTAAAAATTTATTTGTACTACAATTTTTTCCAGTAATCAGTAAAAATTTACTGGTAATGCAAATTGAATTTCATTATCAGTAAAAATTTATTTGTACTGCAATTTTTTTCCAGTAATCAGTAAACATTTATTTTTACTGCAATTTTTTTCAGTAATCAGTAAAATTTTACTGGTAATGCAAATTGAATTTCATTATCAGTAAAAATTTATTTTTACTGCAATTTTACTGGTACTGCAAAGTGCCCATCTATGCTATTTTCATATCTGAGCAAAAACTTGAAAATCATAAAATAAAAAGGCATTTTGCTTTCCAATGAGACTTTATTTTCTGAAATTTAGATCGAAACCTTAACGCATTCAACCCTTTTATTAAATAAATAAGTTGTATAAAATATGTTTTTTTAAATTAATTTTAAATTTGAAATTAAAGTGTATAAGTTATTAAAAATTTTTATAAAAATCTAATTCATTGTCCAAAATAATATTTTCCTCTTCACAAACTTCTTCTTCATCGTCGTCATAGGGCGTGATGTAATTTGTCAGCTTTAAAAAATTTATGCCGCGATTCAGCAGCGTCCTCACCAAAACAGCCAACTGGAAGTATTGTGTTTTGCATTATTTGTTTGGAGTGAATAAGTACTTTGTGAACAGTAGCTGCAGGCCTGTAGCCAGACCAAGCAGACAGAGGAGGCAGGCATAAATCTTGGGGGGACATTTTTTTGTTTTTTCATTTAAATAAGAAAAAAAAAAACGTATTATACATAACACATATTTATTAAAAAACAGTTAATTTTATAATATTCATATGGATATGTAGATCTTTTTATACATGAGATTAATACATAAAAAATAATATAAAAATGAATTCAGGACTTTGTAATAAAATTAAGGTAAAAATACAAGATTTCTTTAAAGTGACTAGAAATATAAGAAAGAGTAGCGAAATGAGCTAACATATGTATAAGACATTTTTAAGTAAAACAAATAAAAAAATTGAATGAACCGGCATCCGTCGTTTGCATCAAATTGATGCAAATTTTTTATTCAGATTAATATATTAAGAACAAACATGCATGTTTTGGTTTAAATCTTTTGCTTCTTTAACTTTTTGCTAGAATTAAGATTTACAGTTTTTTTTTTTATTTTAAAAAAAAAATTTAAAAATTAAAAAAATTTCAATGAATTATATATTCGTTTTGTATCTGCATCAACGTGCTTTTCATTTCTAGAAAGTTCCTATGGATGCGGGTTAAAAAAATATTAAAATTCCAATCTTCTTTTTTGGTAGCAAATGTTGGCGACCCATTTGAAAAATTGTAACAATTTGTCTGAAATGTTTTGTTAAACACATTTCATATACATGTTCACGTCATGAATAAGGTGAATGTACATATTTTTTGTTATTTTAAACTAAACTTATTTTAAATAATAAACAAATAAAGGGTGTTTTTTATAAAGTCATACAAGTTTAAATCATAATAAAACATAGTAATATAGTTTTAATATCAATGAAACGGACTTTATTGGATAGAAAATTTTATGACGTTAATGTTTAAATATGATTTCGGCCATGTGGCCGCCACGACTGGCTCATACAAGGCGCAATCTGGAACACCAATTTTCACAAACTTTTCGCAGCGTTTGCGGCCGTATCTCGCCGATAACTCTTCGAATGTTGATTTCCAGGTGTTCAATTGTTTGTGGTTTATCGATGTAGACAAGTGACTTTACATAACCCCAAAGAAAACAATCCATAAATCACACGATCTTGGGGGCCAATTAATTGGGCCATTTCGTGAAATTATTTTTTCGTCAAAAGTTTCCTTGAGTAAATCAATTGTAGCGCCCGCTGTGTGGCATGTGGCTCCGTCCTGTTGAAACCACATATCAGCAAAATTAATGCCAGCTAACTGAGGTCCGATAAAACTTCGAATCATGTTCCTATATCGTTCACCATTGAAAGTGACATTTTGACCATCATCGTTTTTGAAGACATATGGGCCAATGACTCCGCCAGCCCATAAAGCGCACCAAACAGTAATTGTCTGTGGATGTAATGGTGTTTCGACAAGAGCTTGTGGATTGTCCTCACTCCAAATACGACAATTCTGTTTATTTACGTACCCATTCAACCAAAAATGAGCTTCATCGGAAAATAAAATTTTCCATGGAAATTCAAAATCAATATCAATTTGTGCTTCAGCCCATTCGCCGAATTGTCGGCGCATACGATGGTCGTTTGGCTTTAATTCCTGCACAAGTTGAATCTTGAAAGGTTTTAAGCAGAGATCTTTTCGTAAAATCTTCCATAAAGTGGAAGGACACAACCCCAGTTGCTGAGAACGGCAACATTTTGATTGATTATGATCATCTTCAATGCTTTCCTTTACAGCGGCTACAGATTCTTCAGTGCGCACTGTTCGGCATCTCACGGAATGCACATTATCAGTAACAGTTAATGTGGTCCAAAAACGATCTATTGTTCGTCGAATTAACAGCTCTGAAGGACGATTATGTACGCCATAAAATGGGCGAAGTGCACGATAAGTTTGACGAACAGAACCATTATTTTGATTAAAAATTTTCACAATTTACACGCGTTGCTCTGGTGTAAGTCGATCTATGACAAAATGTCAAAGCAAACTTAACAAAAAGCAACTATCAGCTGTTAAATGGGTAGTCAAATAAAGCAGTGATGCCAACTCAAAGTTGCATCACTCTATAAAAAACACCCTTTATATCAACAAAATGCATATTAATTATTCACTTAAAGTTTTTCACTGTCTGATTTGGCCAGGTGGGGCAAACGGTTGTAGTAGGGGGAGGACATTGCCCCCCTTGTCCTTCCCCTGGCTACAGGCCTGAGTAGCTGTCGTGGGTAGCCATGGGTATTTATTTTGAATATGTTCAGCCGTTTGAAAGCAGTATATTTCAAACTTCTCTAAATTAATAGAGAACTAACAAGATAAACTTACTAATATTGTTTTAAGACGGAATATTATCCTCGTTGCTGTGTGGTTTAAAAGCATTTGTAATGGAGATTTTGCTATTCTTTCGCTTACTGTCACACCTTCAGGTCTGCACTTACTTTTCGAAGCACAGACCTTCTTGTAAGATGTAAAAAAATATCAGAATTTCTTTGCTTGCTTTCTATACATATATTGCAATATTGCTGTTTTGTGAAATTGTTTTCAAGCAGAAATGCCAACGCCTCCTCCTTTAAAACTACAATCGTTGTTTTTTGGTCTTGGAAACATATTTTTCTAATATTAGATGGTCTTGTTGGGCTTTCCATCGTTTGTTTGAGAACGAAGGCCAAATCCACTCTTCCTTGTTTACGAGCTGATTTTGCTGCTGCTTGAACCAGTAGGTTCGTCTCGTTAGATATAGATGCCGAAAGTTCCGCTGCTTCTCTTCTTTTACCACGATCTGACTTTTCAGAAAATGCCAGTCGTGGACGCCCAGCTCCTGATGAACTTGCTTTTGCTTGATTTGTTTCTACCTTTGCTACCTCTTTTGGCATTTTAAACACTGTTGTGGAAGTAAGCCACGCAGCACTTCGCACTTGATAACTTCTAGTCTCCTATGGCACTTTTCCCAATTTATCATCAACTTTTGGCACATTTTGCTCACTTTTTCTGATAAATATTCTAAAAATACATTGTAAATATTTTCATCGCCATTTTTTTAAGCAAATAGTTCATAACACAGGCATGTTTTTTTATCTTTGGCATTCTAATTTCGCCAAACTTAAAAAAGCGCGGAATTTTTGAAGCACCAGGGGTCTAGAAAAAAACGTTTTTCTTAAAAATCGCAAAAAAGCGCAACACAAAACATAATGAATCAAGCTTATTACATCCCAAATTATTATTATTTTTATTTTAGGTGGGGCAAACTGGGGTAAAATTTTGCAAGTCCACACAAACTTAATAATTAAAGAAACACAATAATATTATAGGTTGCGTTAAGCAACTGATTTTATCACTGCACCAGATCTTTATTTAAAAGTTGCACATATAAAAATATAATT
Organism: Dichetophora obliterata; assembly: GCA_963920525.1. Classification (NCBI taxonomy): domain Eukaryota; kingdom Metazoa; phylum Arthropoda; class Insecta; order Diptera; family Sciomyzidae; genus Dichetophora; species Dichetophora obliterata. The sequence goes on along the minus strand of OY986438.1, from coordinate 16,840,719 downwards.
ACTTACTGTAACTGTTATTTTCCATATTTTACTTTTTCTAACTTTTCTTTTTAAGCCAGATCAATATTTTAAAAACCTTAAAAAAATGAGCACGCAATTGCTTTCACAATTTTACTAAGAAAGCTCAACTTTGATGGTTTGCGTTTAAACGGTAAATTTGTATTTACAGAAACAAAGTGCATTTTTGTTTGTTTTGAAGTATTTACTAATAGATTACAATAACAATAAAACAATAACAAAGTGAGGAAAAAGTAGTTTTTGGCCAGCAATAGTGGTCATTGGGACCATTGTGCTATGAGGGATTGACATATTCCAAAAAAAAAAAAAAATAAGTCAAAATTCCAAATTTTTTTGGAATTATGTCACACGTGCAATAGTGAGATAGTCGCAATAGCAATATTTTTATAGTTTTTTACGTTTTACAATTTTCACATTTTTAGGTGTTTGCAACAACGAAGCGGAGTATTTGTTTTTGTAAAATATCAAGTGAATGCAATGGAAGGTGTTAAATAAACTTTTGAGTATTGAGTGAGAGGTATGAATATCAATTAGGCTTAGATTTTTATTTTAAAAATAAAAAAAATAAAAAAATTGTATGCTTTTCTTTTTGCCAAAACGCAGAAATTAAAAGAAAGACTTATTAATGGCCTCTGTTTTAAATACAGATAAGTGCCATTATTTTAAAATGTTGGCATTTCGGGATCCCAAAAATCCCTTTTCCGAAACCATTTGGGATTCAAATCCCTAGTCTATATCGAGTTTGGCATACCAATTTATTCATATAAATCACGCCCGTAGACAAGGGTGATTTTTAGGGGTTAAAACCCCCCTCTTAGGGTCCAGAAGGTATAAAGATCTAATATATTAGCATTAAGGCAACTACAACGCAACAGCGTTAAAAGTTGCAAACCACTTCAATTTTGAACTGAATTGAGACCTATGCGCTTATATCGTAGATAATACAAAGACTTCGGCATAGATTGCGATTTTATGTTCGGTCAGGGTTACGATGGTGCGGCTATCATGAATGGTACATTTCAAGGAGCACAAGCGCATGTAGCGTAAGAAGAGCTACAGGATGCTGTTATTAAAGCTTAAGACATCGCAATCAAATTTCATTTATATAACAAGTCATAGCCTTAACTGGAATCATATTATTATATATGATTTCTCAATATAAGAAAATTATTTCTATTTGTGTATAATAAAAAATTGCTCTTATTTTAAAGCTGAATATTCCGATTTTTAAAAAATTGACCTTTCAATGTCAAATAATAAAAAAAATAAATGAATTGAGCTTAAACCGTCATATTTTCTTTAAATAAAGCTTACAAATGGAGAAAAAACCAGCGAAAAAAGTTTATTAATGGTTTTCCTATCTTATTGACACACTCATTAAAAACCGTTATTATTACACACCTCACAACTATCAATATTTTACTAAAATAGTAGGATCTCTTTATTATCGCTCGAAAATTTGTGCAAAGCACTCAACACTTACACAACATGACTTTAACAACTTTTTGGACAGCATAGAAATCTCCATAAAATGCATAACATATCATAGATACTTGTCTTTGTATCTCAAATGCAACCAATTCATTTCTATTGCTTGATCGAAACAAGATCAAAAAACAAAAACAAAAACAAAGTGAAAAGTTATACCTAAAAAATAAACAAGACTCGAAACAAAAGATTCGCTGTCAAACGCCGTTGCATAAAAACTTGTCTCTAGCATCTATAAACGTTGCACGCATCACTGTAACGCATCTGGGCAACACACAAGAAACCGGTCAGAACGGGCATGCAAAGCCGGTACAGCGGTCGATCGGTCCCTTGAACGCATGTCGCCACATGAATTACACGCAATGCGGCGACTCTTTCTTCCTAACGGCACTCGGTTGAATTGCGTTCACGCATCCGCTATAAAATTGGCGACATTGACCAACGATCGTTTGCTTGCCAGAATAGAGCCAGCCTTAGAGATGCAGTTCAGTTCCAGTGGACCCAGATACTAGCCACAGCAACAACTCTGATCATGGCAGACAAACCAGTTAACAATTAGCGAACACTGCCAGGCTAGGCGCAGTAAAATCTATACAATTCTAGCGCTATTCTCACCGGCTGTTACGGCGATTTTAGAAGCGGTAAGGAATGGAGTGAAGAGAAAGCTGTTCACTTAAGTGTCCTCCAACAACTGCAGTGAAAAACAGGACAGCTTCGAGGTGTACAGTTAATTGGAGTTTTGATGTACGCGTGTGTCACTAGGAGCTTGTTGGCAGAATTTACCAGCATAAATTGAGAGTGCTACATTGACAGTGGTGAAAAATTACAATTTAATGAATAGAGTTATCAAAAGTTTTATGTTCGATAGTATTATTAATAAAATGGTGATAGGAAATTTCACCCAAAAAAAAGTAAAAAAGCACCCTAATGCAAAAAATTACAAACTTCAATAGAAGTTATCACTGCAAAGGGCAACAAAATCGATTTGTCCTAGAAAGTTGGGTAATTTTCCATATCAAAAATGGACCAAAAACAAAGGCGCCATGAAATAAGAACCAAAAAATGTCCTTACATTTTTGGGCGCTATTTCACAAAATTTGTGGTAGTATTTAATTTTTTGCCTGGATCTTATTTCATTATGAAATAAAACCCAATGAAATAATCCCCAATCAAATTTTATTTGGGGCTTGTTTCAGTTTGGTTTATTTTTTCGGTGTTATTTCATTATGTTTGCGGATTATTTACTTACAATATATAAATTTGGGGGTTATTTATTTTTTTTTTTGTTTATTTTAGTTTTCTTAATTTTATGTTATCGAAGAGTTGTTTTAAATTAAATTAAATTTAATTTTTTTCCAAATTTTGTAATTTTTGATCAATTTTGCCATAACTTATTTCGTGTAGCTGCGCCTTTTACAAATTATTCCTTCTGTTAAAGGCCCCAAAACTAATTATATGGTTGAAGTGGACAAAATGGATTTATTTTTTAGTTTATCTACCAATTTTTAACTTTGTTCGTATTTCTTTTGTTTTAAAACTTTAACAAATCACGTTTTGTATAGTGTTTTTACTATAAATGATTTGTCCTTGTACGGAATATTGTTGTTTCAGGCATATTTACCTTAATTGTTCTGCTTTCTATTCAAAGCAGTTGGAATTACGACCACCAACTAACAGCACATACCCCAAAATTTATATTTGGATTATGTTCTCTTTTTTTTGGGGCTTAAGATCTTTTTGAAACTGGCCATAATCCGAAATCCAATTTTTGAAAAAGTTCTCCAGAAAAGGACTAGAAAGAATTTCAAATTGAAGATTATGTCCCTAGGGGCTATGTCTCGTCACCAATTACAGCAGTTACTGTCCATAATTGGTTATTTTATTTTTTTTTTTTGGGATAATTTTGTTTTGAGCTTAAACCTAATTTTGGGACTCATTTTTTTTGGCATATTTCATTGGATCTAATCTCATTTTTTCGTGGGTTGCTATTTCATAATGAAATAAACTCCAAATTTTGTATCTTAGGGCTTCGTTTTTTCATTTTTCTTTGGCTTATTTCATTGGGACTTATTTCATTTACAGATTATTTCGTGGAGCCAAAAAAAAAAAATGGTAAAATTTAGTTAAAAAATCAGGCAACATTTTTTTTAAAGTATTTGGACATTTTTTTTTTTATATATATTTATGTATTTTTGTGCAAGGCACCGGGCACAGTGGAGACCCTGGAGCACCTACTATGCACATGACCCGCCCTACTTAGATCGAGACTAAAATACCTAGGCTCATCAACGTTCCCGTCGCTTAAAGATGTAACCAAAGTATCTCTGGAATCCCTCCTAAGGTTTGCGAATTCAACGCAAATCTTTTAAGACTTCAAATAAACATAAAGGCTCATTTTGTTCGCTACCGGTACCACTAAGGACCAGAATTGGTCTATGTGAGCCTTCACGAAGGCATCCGGATTAACCTAACCTAACCTATGTATTTATTTATTTATTTATGATGGTGTACATTAAGATTTAGTCTTTTTTAGTACTTCATAAGTTGTGGACAATGATATTTAAAAAGTAGCTTAAAACTGACATCAGATAAAAACTGTTTAAATCATCAATAAATCAATTATGATATAAAAACGATATTAAAAGACTCACAAGGATTTAAACAAATTTAATTAAATAAATTAGTTAATCGATTGTATATAATGATCTAAGTGGCTATTTATTGCCATAGAACGCAACTAGAAGGAGGTATTTTATAAAGAGAGAGAAAGAAAACTAGGATTTGAGCACAAATAAGATAAGATAGAAAAATAAACATTGTTTTATTGGTTTACAGTATTGAAATAATTATAAATTGATTGTTTAAAATTGGTTCGTGAAATGATTTGTTTTAGAGGTAATGCATTCCAAAGCAGGGTTCGCATTTGCTCATTCATGAACTGCTCATTTCTGCTTCTATTCATTCATTTAAGAATATGAAGAAAAATCAAAGTGAGGAGCACGTTTTTGTGAAGAGATGAGCAGTTTTTTTTTGTTCATGAACTGAAGAAGAGCAAACTAGTTTGTGAACAAGAACATTTTTTACTCTTTTGAAGAGACTGTTGCTATTCATCTGTTCTTCAATGCTTCACTTGTCTTTCGTTGGCTCTTCATTTGTTCATGAAATTTTCATGAAGTGGCGAAGGCAACGGATGATGCTCTCGTTCGTTTCGTTTAATTTTGTTTTTTAGTTAGATACACACAACGTTTGCATGCTGTGTTGTATTGAAGCGAGGCATTGAAATGGCTTGAATGTTTGTGTGTATTTATGTTAAGCAGCGTGGCAACAAGAATGCAATAACAGAGCATTGTGGGATTCTATGGAAAGTTTAATAAACAGCCACAGCTTTGTTTTTGGTACGCATGCACAGTGGCTCATATGATGTTTGTTAGCAAATAAAATTTACTTTTTCTATTTTGGGGGATACAAATTAAACCTGTAGGGTAAAAAATTGAGAAATATGTATACCAAGTACAAAAATATTTTTTCACAAAAATAGCAGGCGATGGAAAAATTTATGTATACACTTAAAACATTTAATGGAACAAACTAATTCATGTTATTTTTTTTTTTTTTTGACAAGAAAAAAATTTACATAACCCATTTTATTTTTTTAAGTAAGAGGTAATTATGATTAACATTATTTTTTTTATAAACATAAAATTTTAGTTTTTCGCTCTTTGTTTATTGCTCTATAATTATAATTTAAAACTCTTAAAAAACATATTATTAGGTGGCAACCCTAATATTTCAAAATTACATAATTTTTAAATTCTGACCACGGATTTGAATTCAGCGACCCATTTTTAGTGTGCCATTTTTTTGCCGGCCCCGAATTCGTAAAAATTAAAAAAAATAAGGTGGGAACCCTATCAACTAACTTGAATTTTAAAATTCTGACTTCAGATTCAAAATCAGCGGCCTCCTAACACTGATAACTGACGTTTAAAACACGTCAAAATACACATTATTAGGTGGCTACATATTTCTAAATTTTTTACCCAACAGGTGGAATTTGTAACCCCCAAAATAGAAAAGGTAAATTTTATTTGCTATCAACCATCATATGAACCACTGTGCATGCGTATCAAAAACAAAGCTGTGGCTGTTTATTAAACTTTTCATAGAATCCCACAATGCTTTGTTATTGCATTCTTGTTGCCACGCTGCTTAACATACATACACACAAACATTCAAGCCATTTCAATGCCTCGCTTCAATACATAACAGCGTGCACACGTTGTGTGTATCTAAAAAACAAAATTAAACGAAACGAACGAGAGTATCATCCGTTGCCTTCACCACTTCGTGGAAAATTCATGAACAAATGAAGAGCCAACGAACGAGAAGTGAAACATTGAAGAAGAGATGAATAGCAACAGTTTATTCGAAAGAGTAAAAAATATTCTTGTTCACAAACCGGTTTGCTCTTCTTCACTTCATGAACAAAAAAAATCTGCTCATCTCTTCACAAAAATTAATATGAGTAGGTTTTTTTGAGCAAAAAATTCCTTCATATTCATGAAGCTTCATGAGTGAGCAAATACGAACCCTGTTCCAAAGTCTAATGGCTCTGATCTGCTACTATTGAGGTATTTAAACCTCAATTTTTGAAGTTTTTCAAAAAGATAATGAGGGCAATAAGTGTGCATAAGATTGCACAGGAATAAAAATGTTGCGGATGTTCATACACTCAAGTAAACTACATCCCAGAATGCCTTTACTCCTTTGAGAGATATGATCAAATCGACTGACCCCATATACATACCTAGCCGCACTATTGGATGCAACTGAAAGTGTACGCTGGGATTGTGAATCTAGCTGACTATAGACAACATCAAAGAAAGTAATATGAGGCATTATTAGTTGTACGACTAGTCTGAGCCGAGTTTCAAGAGGCGTGAAGTTAGAAGTAAGTAACCTAAAGTCCCGTAAATTTTCCCTATTGTGATGTTTATATGCTCAATACAGGTCAGGTTAGTGTTGATTATAAATCCTAAGTTTTTTGCCTTTAACACAAATTCGAGTTGCTGAGCTCCTCGAAACAAGGAATACAAAAAAGCATGAGCCACTCCTAGCAATGGGCAAAACCTTAGATTTCAAGAGGTTTAATAAGAAGCATGTTAGTAATAGCCCAGTTATTTAGCGAGTTTAAGTCATAATTCATTCTATAGGTCAAGTCTTCTAAGAGTCCAGATGGTCGAGAGAAATACAGTTGGATGTCATCGGCGTAAGCGTGAACAGATGCGTATTGACAAACTGAAAAAATATCATTTATAAAAATAGAGAAAAGGACTGGACCCAGAATAGAACCTTGAGGAACTCCAGTCTCAACTGATTTAAGAGACGAATAAGCTTTACCCACTTTAACCCTTTGCACTCTAACTTTCAAGTAGTTGTATATTAGATTAACAGCACTACGACTAAACTTAAAGTAGTTACATAGTTTATTGCAAACAAGTGAATGATTGACAGAATCGAAAGCTTTAGAAAAATTAACAAGGCACAGAAGAGTAAGAAAGTTCTGATCATAAAAAATGCTGATGTCATCAAGGATTTTAACTGCAGCAGTAGAAAAACTGTGGCCAGTCCTGAAACCTGACTGTAACGGTGAAAGCAAATTATTTAAATTAAAGTGCTCCGAAAATTTGTCTGTCATGATACGTTCAAGGATCATACCTAGTGCAGGCAATATAGTAATAGGTCTGTAGTCATTGGGTACAGAAGCAGAAGAAGATTTTGCCAAAGGCAGGATTATGGCAGCCTTTCATATATCAGGGAATTGGGAACTTGTCAAACAATGATTTATTATGTGAGTGAAAGGTGATATAATAAACGGCAAAACTAATTTAATAAACTTTATGGGCATTCCATCAGCCCCTATAGCATTTGAGTTAATTTTCACTATACACTTAGCCACATAATCCTCACCTACTGAATTAAATTCAAAGGAAGGAAACACATTGCTACTTATCACCACTGGCAGCTCATCACTGTTAGCACTACTTTCCGGCATATGGTTTCCCCTAGCTAGGAAGAAGTTATTTAACTCTTCAGGATCTAAATTGCACTCTCTAGAATTTTTAGTAAAAACTATGTATCTTTTAATATTCTGCCATAACAGTTTAGAATTTAAGTTGAGTAAAAAAAAATGATCTTAGCTTGTCTGACCACGACAGTAGCATCATTTCTAGCTCTTCTAAAGTTTTTCCAGTTGGTAATTGAGGGATTAATTTTCCGTTTAGAGTGAAGCTTACTCCTTAACCTAATGGCAACTGATACAGGATTCGTAAACCAGGGAAAACTCTTATTAGAGACTTGAACAGAACGTAACAAAACATGACTAACAAATAAAACATCTAACTTATCCATGAAAACCTTAAGTTGGTCGTTTATCGACTCAAAAAACTAACAGTCATTCCATTGCACGGCAGATAGGCTTTGAAATAAGGCAAAAAGGTCAATTAATTTGTAGTCGTAATACGAGAAACTAGCAGGAGAATTTCTACCAAGATTAATATCAAGAAAACAAAAAAGTAAGTCGTGATTAGACAAGAAAGTTATTTGATCATACTTAAGGAGTAAAGAAAAATTAGAAGCTAGACAAACATCAAGAAGTTTGGTTCACAACCATGCATAAAATGAGTAGATATGTAATTATTTATGATTTTGAGTCCATACATAGAGGAAAAGTAATGAAAGTTATCACTTACAGAGTTATTATGCAACAAATTTAAATTGAAATCATCACAAATAAAAAAATAAGTCATACTCGATTAATTTACTAGCTAAATCAGTAAAAAATGGCTCTATACTATAACAACGATGAGGATTGTATATAGAAACAATATACTAATATTTTGCAATTTTGATCAAAGATTTAAACATTTAGAAACTCACAAGCATCATCAGACATATATTTATTGACATATTTAACATTAAGATTGGACCTACAAAACACAGCTACACCACCACCCCTTCTACCACATCTATCACTACGAAAGATATTAAAGCCATTTAAATTGTAATAAGAGTCAGGAATATCAGTCCTGAACCAAGTTTCCGAGACACATGTTTGGATGTAAAAAATCACACAACTTTTATAAAGAAATTTTGAGTGATTTTCACATTTTATTGCCATGGGCAACTGCTAAAAAAATCAGTCCAAAAAATTTTAGAAGCTCTGTTGTACTTAAATTATTTTCAAGTTTTTATAAATCGTAGTTCTGTCTAGAACCTTCGGCTATTCTTCCCACAGTGGCTGCTAGCAAATGGCGCATCTATAACTTCCTTAACTAGAACTGTCTCTTCATCTGTAAATGCTATCCAAAACCTTACTTCTTCTATCATTTGCCCGCGAGCATTTAATTCCAACTTAAGATGCCTAACGACGAGTACTCATTCGCGCTCCATATGCAAATAGCTGGCGGTCACTAAGGCAAGCTAATTGAAATTATTTAACAGGAATTGAATTATTATAACACTCGGATGGCAAAGCAGCCAGATGCGTAGCGTGCTAGCTGGCTGGTTACGCAATTACATAAAAACTAGAATGTAAATTGAGCATTATGCGCATGTGCAGCCAACGACTATGACGACGATAAAGGAAGACGATGAAGACGCCGCTGATGATCAACGAGTGACACGTCTGCGTCCGGAGCTGCTTTGGCCACAACACTTAAGCTACAATCATTTAATGGACAAGGCAATTTCCTCATTTTTCTCACACAATCCGGCAGCGCCATCTAGCGAAGGGGAAATTAATCAAAAGTGTTGCATTGCAGCTAGAAGTCAACCAGTTAGAGCGGAAGTTTGTTGTTTCAGGTAATGGCTAGTATTTTTAGCAAAATCTTTTTACTTTTCAACCAAAAGGAAATAAGAGCACTTTTGCTTTACCTATATTGTGGAAATCACTTAGGAAAGAGTGCTTAAAAAAACAATCACTGCTATTTTTTGGCTAGCAAATAAATATACACCGCCGTATGTTAGCCGTGTCCAGTGGACAGACCAATTTTTCACTTGGCGGCACCAGGCCTATCATGAATGTCATCATAAAACACACAAAAGTCCCTTTTATTGTGTGTGTGTGTGTGTGTGTGTTGTGTGGCACTGCGCGGCAGAGTGTTGGCGTGGGTTGCCAATGTAACATGTTGACACGTGACTCTTACTTTTTCTGCTGGAATTCGCACTTATCGCACTGGACTCGTATTGAATTTATTTGTGCGCAGACAATGATATAATTCACACAAAGACACTTTAGCTTCCAACGTCGCGTGGCACGGCGTGTCCCATGAGCTGGCATGATTTGCTTGTCTGTCCGTCTGTCTCAATGTCTGCCTATCAACGCCTCCTACTTAAGAATGTTTGGCAGTAGTTTTTGTGTGATTGCTTTATTTTTGGGCGTCTGTTTAAGTCACATTGCAAAAGAATAGACTTTTATTGTGATTTGTCTGTCATTTTCTCGAGATGTGTGTGTGTGTGTGTGTGTGTTGTTTTCCTCTGATTAGTCTCGGATTGTGCAATTTTATGTTGCTTAATATCGAGTTACATAGAAAAGCTTAGCATCAAGTTTGTTGCTTAAGTCTTTTGTTTCCTTTTACTTTCTTCTAAGCTGCTTTTTTTTTCTTTCCCCCTTTATCAGCTATAACTTATCGCCAAGTTCATTGCGACTTTATGTGTGAAAATTCTGCTGAAATTTTTTCTACGCCAGCGGGCGTTAAGTTTCACGTGAAAATATTTTTTTGAATGCAGTTGCTACGCTGCTTTAACTGCCAGCAAGTCATGCAGACAAATTCCAGAAATATTTTCTTTTTTCTATAAACCTTGAAACAAAGCTACAAACAACACACTAATAATAATTTTTAAAGCATTGTAAATTAAATTACAACAATTTTTCGTTAGCACGATGCTTAACAACAACATAATCTGTAACATTAACTGCGGCGATGCGATCCTAAAGCGTTGTGTTCGAGCACCGTTGGCGGAGTGTATCGCATATCCTATGGATCACGCGCTGCAATCATTTATTTTTTGTTGCTGCAGTTGTTGTTTTTGTTGTTATTGCTGCTGCTGTTGTTGTTGTTGTGACTATGATTATCGTTTGTGAAAATTTTATAGCTTCTCATTTGGCAGGAAACTTTATTTGTGAGTCCAAAGGGTCTACTTCGTCGCTTCGTCCAGGTCCAAATCGAGACAGTCAGAGCTCTCAATTCGACACTCAGTCACGATTGTGTTTGGGCGAAGTGCTTGCGATGGCGTAGCAGATAAAAACTACGGATATTAATCGCAAAAATGTTGAAAAGGTTTTCTCTATTTTTTTTTAAATTTTTTTAAATCCTTTTTTATTTTATATGTATTTTTTTTTTTTTTTTTTTTTGAAGAAGCATTTCTTTGTAAATTTGAAAAAAGCTGTTTTTAAAGAATATTGGAAATTTAAATAAAAAATAAATTCATAAAAATATGAAACTGCCAAAAATTACTTGTTAAAATAAGAGTGCGAAAAAGTGCAAGAATGTGGAGATGCATAGATAAATAAGGTTTGCTTAGGTTGAAGCGGCAGCCGCTGCGCGTGCGCAAACCATACCTCACGTACCTCGGCTCACTTAGACCAATAAGGTGCATTAAATTTTCTTAAGGATAATGAAATTAATATTTTCATATACAACTAAGGGCTGGAAATGCTTGCCAAGGTTAAGGCATATCACTAGCCTCGGTTAAAAGCAATTCAAATTGTCTTTTACTGTTGTTTCGCCTAATCAATAATTCACGTATGGTTCCAATCAATTCACTTCAATTCAATTCACAAATAATCTAACACTTTCCTTTCAGGTCAAAGACCAAACCTTGTTTGTAGTAGGCGCATGCCTTGGTTCTTTGATCTTTATTTAAAAAAAAAAAACACCAATAACTTACTCATATTTTAAAAACTATATAAAATTTTAGTGCAATAAATTTTAGAATATAACATCGTTATCTTAAGCAAAACAAAACATTATTTGAAATGCAATTTTTTTCATTTTGACGCTAAAATCTTTGTTGTTTTTGTATATATTTCATTCGATTCTCTTTTGTCTAAAGGTTCAATCAACGTACTTGCAAAAAAATATTTCAGCAGTACTGTTAGCTAAGCACATATATCTCTAATATTTTTTTCAACATAATAAAAATATTGATTTTAATATATTCTACATTTCTACATAAATTCATTAACCATGATGATCAAATCGTCTGCACTGTTTCACAAATGTAGTTTTTCTTTTTCGTTAATGTTTAGTACATGTTTCGTAAGCTTTTTTATTTTAGTAAAAAATAAAGGCATTGGATAAAGATTATGAAGAAATGGTTGAGGCAAGGAAAGGACAATATATTAAATTTGTTTTTTAATTACTAAATTACATAATTACTTAACTACCTAATTACTTAATTACCCAACTAAACTACAATGGAAATATGAGTAACGTAACGCCAAATTTTCTTGAATTTAAAGCCTAATAAAAACAAAACCAGAGAAGATTTTGAAATTTGATCACTTGTGAAATAAACTTATGCTATATTAAACCTTTCTGACAAAAAGTTGTAAACAAAAAGTCTTGTCCAATTCAGATAATTTTGCAAATTTTGTAATGCAAGTCAAAAATCACTACCATTTTTTGTAACGTAACGTGCTGGCACATATTTTTGCTTATATCTTAAAATCCTTAGGGTAGATTGTTGTCATTGTGTTTACTTAATACATAGCTACTTAATTACTACGCAAATATAAAAAAGCCTTTTCAAAAATTAGACATTTTTATTCTGTTTTTTAAATACTTCTTCGTACAAATCGTCCGTAACGCCAGTTTAGAAATGCCCATATCTGTATCAACTGAGACAGATATACCTTAAAGTAAATTTCCATAGTTCACCCTTCAAATTGATTGACTTACGATACGTTTAAAAAATTTAAGAAACTTCGTAACTTTATTGTGATATTTTCAAGGTACCCTATGTAAAAATTACTTATTTTCTAACCAGCACGTAAGAAAAATAACTTGAAGAATTTGTCACAAGTACAAAGCAATCTTATCGTGCATGCAGAAAAATTTTAGCGACAGCTTTAAAATAACGCAAATACCAGCTTGACGCTTCTCGAACAAGAACAGAAGCAACATCAATAAAAGGCATTAACAAAAGTGGCCAGAACAACTTGCCAACAAAACGCTTTAAGCTTGCAGCAGAATTGCAATCGTCTTACTCTGCTTAGTGATCACTACAAAATGTCCTTAAGGGACTTACATACAACAACTGCAACAACAACAGCAGAAATCACTGCAATGTGTGCGCCAAAGAATGTGCTTTTTTGTTTGAAATTTCCTTTCATTTTTGCTTTGTTTTTAATGAAGAACAACAAAAAATGCGCCTAGAATCTGCACAAAAAAAAATCTACAGCTAGTTAATTTCTAAGCGCCTTGAAAGTATTTTACTCAAAACGCACACGTATGCGCGGCCCAGAGCGCTAGAGTACCTCTCGAAGTTTTTGGTCTAAACGCTCCATATAAGGATAACGACGACAGGCGCAACAAAAAAGGCAAAAAACATAGCAAACAAAAAACAAAGCAAAGTGACTGCTAGCCTTAGGTTGTAGCAGACTCAGGACTCAGTCGCGAAATGCGTTGAAGTCGCTTCGAAGTCGCAATAAAATCGCTAGCAGTCGCACGCATTAATTAAGTCGAGTTATGCTTGGAACTGTGATGGCGGCGCAAAGAATTAATGGTATTTCTCACGCAAAACCTCGAGCGGAATGTTGGAGACGTGGTGACGGGGCCAACAAAAGCAACAGCAACAATAACAAAATAGCTTGATGATTGAAAGAAAGAGCAAGTTTAAAGAAAAAAATGTAATTGTTGAGAGCGTCGCTTAGCTGGTGCTTAGCTCAATGAGAAAAGCGGTAGAAAATGTTTTCAGCTTAGAGAGAAAATAAGATAGTTACAAAAATAGCCAACTTTGCAAAAGCAAGCATGTGCTTTTGAAAAATTCTGCAAAGTTGCCATATTTTTTAAAAAATCTTAACAATTTTTTAAATTATATAGAAAATATTTTGAAAATGTACTTTCAGTAAGTAATTTTCCTTAAGTTTTACGTTATTAAATAAATTAAAAAAAAGAACCTGAGATAGTGTATAAAATTTTCCAAAATTCAGCGATTGTTATTGCTGCTGCCGCGACTTCAAAATTAATATTCTGCAGAAAGAATTTTTTTTTTTATTTTTTTTTTTTTTTATTTTTATTTTTTTTTATTTTTATTTATTTACTTTCTATCAACAAAAATGTTTAACAGTCATTGATTTACATGCATTTGTATAATATATAAATAAAGCAAATAGTATCAAAATTATCCTACACAATATTCATTTCATTTTGTGTGAACGTTATTCTATTTTGTGTGAAATCTATTCGAGCAAATATAGAATTAAACGCTGAGCTAATATTATAGATTGGATCACTTCGGCCATAGTTAGTTCTATGGTGTGGAATATGAAAGAAATTCCTTTGTCTAAAATGCCTTTCGGGGGCATATATTCCAAAAAGTGCAAGAAGAGGAGCACAATCAATGTGGTTCATCAAAATATCGCGAGCAAACATTATTAGAAAATACTTTCGCCTAGAGGCCAACGTGCTGAGGCCAAGAAGGGCACATCTAGGTGAATAATTTGGCACAAAATCCCAGTTTAGTTTACCAATTACAAAACGAGTAAAACGTCTCTGTACTTTCTCAAGTCTTGCACTGTGTGATTCATAATATGGATCCCATATGACACAGCCATTATCTAAGATTGATCTTATTAAAGAGATAAATAAAGTTTTAAGGGTGTATGGGTCGTTGAATTCTTTTGTGTTGCGCCTTATAAATCCAATCATTGCATTAGACTTGTTGATAATGGTATCGTAGTGGCTGGCAAACGTAATCTTTTTATCAAATAACACACCTAGATCAGATTTAGACTCAACTCTTTGGAGTTCATTGATCGTTATTGAGTAATCAAAAAAGAAAGGTGTCAGTTTCATATAAAACGACATTATGTTGCATTTTGAAATATTTAAGTGTAGTTTATTAACCGAACACCAATTATGAACATAATTTAAATCGCGTTGCAGAAGCAAATGATCAGTATGTGAATGTACAGATTTAAATATTTTAACATCAACTGCATACATAAGACATTCCGAGTGCTGAATATAGTTAGGGAGATCATTTATAAATAAAACGAACAAGAGTGGTCCAAGATGACTACCTTGTGGTACACCTGAAAGGTTCATAATATCCTTTGAAAAACTTTTTCCAATACGGACAGATTGGCATCGACCTGTGAGGTAGTCCTCTATCCAAGATAATAATGAAGAATGAAAACCCATCAGCCGTAGCTTTTTTACCAGTATATGATGCTGCACCCTATCAAAGGCTTTAGCGAAATCTGTGAAAATGACGTCAATTTGGTTTCCTGATTCTAATTAATTTTTTATGAAATGAGAAAATAAAGTAAGATTTGTCGACGTGGATTTCCCAGATACAAAACCATGCTGTTTTTCGGATATTGAGTTTCTTATGCAGGTATAAATTTGTTTTTTTACAACTGCTTCAAACAATTTTGGAATTAACGGTAGTTTAGATATAGGACGATAATTGGCTATATTCTGTCGGGAACCAGATTTATGTATAGGAATTATAATAGACTCCTTCCAGACTTCTAAAAACTGACCCTTGTTGAGGGACAAATTAAATACAGGGTTGCCAATATTCGAAGCGCCCATTTTATTTTTAAATAAATCAAAGAAACCACAATTTTTTGTCTGTTCGTTATGAATATCATTTAATTGGGTTCAAGTAGATTTGCTTACATTATTTCTTGAATATGATATCTCGTAAATGGTCGCCATTGGCCTCTACGACATATTGTGCCCGTTTTGCAGCATTTTCCATGGTTTTCTTCAACATTTCGATGGGAATGGCGGTTATTTCTTGACGGATGTTGGTTTTCAGATCTTCTAGGGTCTTTGGCTTGTTGACGTAAACCTTTGATTTCAAATAACCCTACAAAAAGAAGTCTGGAGGCGTTAAATCTGGTGATCTTGGCGGCCAATCGAAATCCCCATTTTTTGACATCAAACGGCCAGGGAACAATTGCTTCAAAAAATCGATTGTAGAGCGGCTTGTGTGTGGTGGCGCGCCGTCTTGTTGAAGTGCCTGATACGCTTTCGACGAACGATTGGCATGAAAAAATTGTTTATCATATCGCGATAACGCTCCTGATTGACAGTAACTCTGTGGCCATTATCATCTTCGAAAAAGAACGGCCCAATGAGCATTTTAGCACAAACGCCGCACCAAACAGTGACTTTTGCATCGTGAAGAGGTACCTCTTGAATCTCTTGTGGATTTTCAGTGGCATAAATACGGCAATTTTGTTTGTTTACCGTTCCGTTCCACTGAAAATGAGCTTCATCGCTCATGATAATTTTATGCCAAAATTGCTCGTCTTCTTCAGCAATTTCGATGACTCTTTGGACCCATTCCAATTGACGTGGCTTATCGGTAGGCAACAATTTGTTTACCAATTGAATTTTGTACGGAAACAAATTCAAATCAACACGTAAAATGCGTTGTAAAGTGGATCGGGGAATGCCGAGCTGCTGAGAACGGTGATTTTGGGATGTTGTTGTTGACTGCTCAATACTGGCTCGTACGGCTGCAATATTCTCATCCGATCGCCTTGGTCGCTTTTTATTTGGCCTCTTTGGGTTACCAAGAGTATTACCAGTTGTAAATCTTTCATACAAACGATAAATTGTTTTCTTGGAAGGCGCACTTTTCACTTTATTTATTTTTTTCAAAGCACGTTGAGTTTTCACTATTGACTTGTTTTGTTGAATGTAAATTTCAACAATTTTAGAGCGTTCGCGTGGCGTGTACTGTTCCATTGTAAACATTTGCTTGGAATGACGCTTCAAACGCGGTATGTCATTAGTCGATTTGGCATCACTGCGGAAAGTTACAGTGTTGCCAGATGGGCGCTTCGAATATTGGCAACCCTGTATAAGTGCAAGTGGCGTTACTAAGACACTTGCACACTTCTTAAGAAATATTGGAGGGATATTATCCGGACCAATACCTTTATTAATGTCAAGAGCTAACATTTCGTTTAAAACATCCTCTTCAGAGAGAGATAAAGATCCCAAATCAGTGATGGGGTCACCGCAATAGAGCGGATAATTGCCAACCCCGCCATCTCTATCAAAGACAAAATTTGATTGAAAAAAATCGGCAAACAGGTTACAAGCATCTTTCGAGTTGTTCGATATTTTTTCTTTAAAAAACATATTTTTAGGGAAACCCTTGGTATTTCTTTTTTTATTCAAGAAATTCCAGAATGCTTTAGGGTTGCACTTTATATCAGATTCAAGACCACGTATATGCCTTCTGTAAAGATGCTTCTTGAGTGATTCGTATTCTTTTCGCGCTTGATGGTAACTTTGACGAAAAGCTATATCATCCTTACTTTTTTTGAATAGCTTATTCATTCTATTTTTTAATCTGGAAAGATTTTTACTAAACCATTCCGGCTTAGAATTCTTCTTAACTTTTTTTATAGGAACAAAATTAATAAATGTTTCATTTATGATATTAATATTATTGACGCATGTCACAATTTTTTTTAAAGCAGCAGTAACGACGGAAAGCCAAAACCACATACAAAGCAAATAATGTTTTGTGCTCGCTAAACACAACCCTACTATTATGCCTCGCGCACACTCTTCGGCCTGCTAGGGGTAGTGTTAGTGATTTAATAGAAGAGCGATATACGAATGAAACGAAATAAAGGTTGCGATCTTTAAAAAATACCGAACAGATCAAAAATTAACCGTTCCTTAAGGTTTATTTCCATTCCCTGGTTGGATGTCTATAAAATTTGTTACCTTTAGGTATTCGTAGTCGCTAGGCTTCAAATTGAAATTAAAGTTATTAGGAACCTTATAGTTTTGCTAGGAGTAAGGTTTTTATATAGAATTTATCACTAAAATAAGCAAATTGTGTTAATTAAATTTGATGGAATGATTGCTATATGAGCTCGAGCATCAGAGAACGACATTAAATAAAATTTAAAACAATAAAAAAATAATGAGAACTAGCAAAAATTGTAGGGGGGGGGAACAAGGAGGTGATAAAGGGTTGAATATGATTTTTGATTTTAAGAGGCGACACTACGCAAAAGTTGTAGACAATGCGGCCCATACACGCTGCAACCAAAACATTAGTGGAACTGCAACCAGATTACGTCTTCTTTTTTAACCCTCTAACGGGTAAGGCTGCCTCAAGGCAGCCTTCCGTTTTTTACTCTTTCTGCCGAACTTTTAACATTTTTTTCAGTGTAACCTTTTCTATTATATCGCCTACTATTCTATTTACCGTTTTTTATTTGTTTGAAGTAAATCATATCGTATTTGCTTATTCTGTCAATTGTTGTGTGCAACAAAAGTGTGCAAATTAAAAATAAATTATTTGTGAAAAATATAATTTTTTAAGTGACAAAATATAATATTTGGAAATATATAATCCTTGTGAATAATTTTTGGTAAGTAGATGTCGAATACTTATTGATTGTAATACCAAACTTATCGGCAAAAAGTTAATGTTGTGTGTGCTAAATCCATAAAAACTGATGGCTGCCTGTAGGCAGTCTTGCCCGTTTATGGGAACATTTGTAAGGAATTTTTTTTTTATCATGGTTGAATTATTTGTGCAGATTTGTGGACTTATAAATAAAATATGGAAGGAAGGAGTATATTCAATCGTAATAAGCGGCTAAATCTTGCTATTCTGACTGAGGCGGAATTGCAAGAGTTTATGGATTCAGTAGAATCTGATGAAGAAGTTCCTGATTCCAGCAGTGAAGATGAATATGAGGGTCCAGATTTCGCTGATGACCACATTTTTGAAAATATGGATCCAATAGATATTGATCCATTATCATTTGATATACCAGATGCTGCAGCTACTTCGAACAGTATTCCAATCGGCGAAAAATCTGATCCATGCACTTCATCTTGTAGAAAGAGAATGCGGTCCCCTCTACCAACGCTAGAAGAAACAGGTCCCTCTATCTTACCCTCAAGTGGAGGATTTATTGGTTCTGGTACTGTTGTTAAACTTTTTTACATATTCAAAAATTAATGTATCGTTCTCTTTCAATGACAATGCGGCAAAGCCTTCAGACAGAAATTTTAACATCAGGTAAAAAAGCCAAACATCCTTCTGAAGACCTGCGATATGATGAATTTGATCATTTTCCCATTTGGCTTTGTAAGGAAGATGGCGGTAAAAGAAAGTGCAAATTTTGCAAAAAGTCTGAAACTCAATGTTACTGCAAAAAGTGTAAACTTAATTTATGTTGTTCAAACTCAAAGAATTGCTTTTATGAATATCATAATAAAAATTAATATTTAGTTTTCTTTTTAAAATTGCTCATTTTCTGAATATAATTCATGTATAAAACATAGTAATATTGTAATATTTCTATTTACTTATTAAATATATCCATTTCCTGATTAAAAATCATAAAATGAATAAAATTTTTTTTTATATATATTTTTGCCTTAAACGGGCAAGGCTGCCCTGAGGCAGCCATTCGTTTTTTCAGCCTAGGGACCCCAAAACACAAAATTTTTGAACTCGGTCATCAAATTATTTATTTTTATGCAAATATATCTCCGCAAAAAAATTCCCGACTGTCTAGTGGAAAAATTTAGCTTTTGCCCGTTAGAGGGTTAATACGTTTGACACTCACGCTGCTAGGTTGCAGCAATCCATTTGGCCATACACACAGCAACAACATAGTAAAAAACCGCAATTGCGACCAAAATATTACACGATTTTAATTTTACTGCAACCAAAGTTGCAACCGTCAATGAGTTGCGTAGGCCGATTAAATGTCGGGAGTGCCCTAGGCAAGCTCCTCATTGGCGCCTCTCTTATAATAAAAAAAAAATTAATAAATTATATGAGCTGCTCAGAGCGTAAGTCCATTTTTGGTAGTTTTGAGAAAATCAAACATTCAGAAAAATTCTTACAATAAATTCCAAGTATAAAGAACTCAGTTTTGCTTATAAGCTAGGTTTAGAGCATAAATGGAGCTAGTCAAAAATTAACTAAATAATACCCAAAAATGATGCAGAATATTGCATATTAGTAAACAAGCTTGGACTTGCGCTATTATGTCAACTTGAAGAAAACCCAACCTAGGATCAACTCGCCATGGAAACGCAGTAAAAAGCATTTTGCATTAGCTATCCAAACAACAAAAGTAGCAAGGTTCCATTGAACGGGTGAATTTTAATTGCGAAATCAGACATGAATGTGCACTTAAGGTAAGGATGGTGGTCTAGAGCTCGAAAATTTAAGGTATTTTTAGGATTTTTTTAAAAAGTTAAAATATTGAACAACGATATTTAAACTTTTAAGGTGTATTGTAACTATCATTCATCCCAAAAAAAAATTTTTTAATTTAAAAATTGTTGATCTTGTTCAAAATGGCGGTCAATGAGACGCTCTCAAGGAAAAGGGGCATGGGCGGTGTTGTAGATTTTGACTGTTCTATTTATCTGAAAAATAAAAACCTAGAATATTATTAATCACTATGAGTGCAGCTATGGCTGGCACTAAAAAAAATGATATGAAAAATTGACAGAATGACGCGCTTTTGAAAATTAAGTTCCTAAAACAGCTTGTTTTCTACCGGTTATTAAGTGTAAAATTTACGATGTTTTTTAACCCATTACCGCCCTCTGTCCCCATATGAGGACACCTGTTTAAAGAGAGACAACTATGAGTAATACCGTTATGTTTCTCATTGTAAATACACATATGACTGCTGCAGGCTACGTGTGATTTATAAACAAAGACACGTGGTCCTAAGAGCCAAACAAGTGTTATTTTTAGTGGTTTGTAATCTCGATATCGATTCGGTTGTTTTTGGTAAAAAAGTTTTACTGTTTTTAATTATACCAAGTGATTTAAAGTTAGTAATTCTGGGTGTATAATATCTCGATTGCGTGTAGACAAGCGTGTAATATTTGAAATAAAAAAAAGTGAAAAAATTTAAATACAAGGTAAGGTTTTATAGGACTGTCCCCAGTTGGGGACAATGGGCTGATCAGTAATACATATTATTATTTACCAGGTTCTTGAACGTCTGCAGAATGGCATATCGGAATATTTTTAAATGCCACAATGACTTTTTGCAACTTGAGGAGGCCGTTAATTACATAATGGAGAACGATGACGTTGATGATAACTATGACATATTAGTCGTGCCTCCAAACCTTGCTGTTGTAAGTGACGAGGATGAAGGAAATGAAGATGATATGATAGATGAAACTATGCCGAATGATGTGCCGGGAACTATTGAACTTGTTGCAAGACCACAGGATGAGAATAATTGCAACTCGGATTGGGATGATAGTGACGATGAGCCACTGTCTAGATATATAAAACACAAAAAAGTTGATCAAAGTGAACTTGGAGCTTCTAAATGGAGATATATTTTTCCAACCTATAGCACAACATATGATTCCAGTGGTGCAGTTAGGAGTAGAGTGGATGATTTTGTAAAAGTTATGAATGATCATACACCTGTGGTTTTGTTTGAAAAAATTATTGATAACGATATTCTTGATTTGATAATCGAAAACAGTGTCTTATACGCCAATCAAAACAACAGACATAACTTCAATCTTGACCGGGAAGAGTTAAAACGTTTTCTGGGAATTCTATTGTTCAGTGGTTATAACCATCTACCTACAGAGCGATCATATTGGAGTTTGGATGAAGACCTTGGGGTCCCTTTGGTCGCAAGTGCAATGAGACGAAATAGATTTTTAGAAATAAAGAAAAACTTGCACTTCGCCGATAACAGCAAAATCGTAAGTTCGACTGATAAAATGTTCAAACTGAGACCTGTTTGCAATCTAATTGATAGAAATTCATGTCAATGGGGTGTTCTGCACGAAAGCTTGTCAGTAGACGAATCCATGATCAAATATTTTGGGCGCCATTCTGCGAAGCAGCTTATTATGGGAAAGCCAGTGCGTTTTGGTTATAAGAACTGGGCAGCAACAAGTTCAGATGGATACTGCTACGCTTTTGATGTTTATTGTGGTAAAACTGCAGAAGTAACCACTGACCCTTTAGGCGAACGAGTTGTTAAATCTTTGCTTGCGAAAATGCCTATAGTTCCAAAGGAGCACATCGTATATTTCGATAACTTCTTCACAAACTATAATTTGTTGTGTGAATTGAAACGGTTGGGATATAGAGCCACTGGTACAATACGAGATAACAGAACAAAAAAATGTCCACTTATACCCGTCAAAGAAATGAAGAAAAAGAGTTTGAGAGCAGAATATGATTATCGATTTGACAAAAATAATGAAATCGCAATAGTCCGCTGGAAAGATAACAATGTTGTTACGATGGCAACAAATTTTGATCATATAAATCCACTAGGAAAAGTGAAACGATGGTGTAAGGATCGAAGGGAAAAGGTGGACTTCCAAATACCAAGACTCTTTGTCAATTACAACCAGGGTATGGGAGGTGTAGATCAAATGGATCAATCCATTAGCCTCTATAGAGTGTCCATAAGAGGAAAAAAGTGGTGGTGGCCTATATTTACGTATCTATTAGATTTGGCGGGTAGTAACGCGTGGCGGTTGCATGTTATAATATGTAAAGCTAAAAATATTCCACCGATGGACCAATTATCGTTCAGACGAAGCATTACTCGGGCGTATTTACAACCTACTACATCACGACATCGCAAATCCTCGTCCATAGTAGTTAGTGACGATCGGAAAAACAACGGCCATAACCCAGAACGCATATCAAATCAATTACGATGTGTTGTTTGTCATGCAAAGTGTCGCTGGAGATGTGAATTATGCACAAAAACACTTTGTGTTGAACGAAGCTGCTTTGGGCAATTTCATAATTAATCTGCCCATTGTCCCCATTTAGGGACACCCCTTTTTCTCAAAAGTGAGCAATGAATTTTAAGTTTTTTTATGGAATCCCTTTTATTTAGTCGCTAATGAATTAATAAAAATCAATTAAAACCATTTTTGACCGACAGTTTTCTTTTGGGCGTTAATGGGTTAATTAAAACTTTGATTCTAGTTCCAGCGATAGCCACCGTTGTTATGAATATCAATTTTATATTTCATATGATTCGGCTAAATAGTTTTTGTTTTTTCTACAACACCATGCCGAAAAAAGTAGTTTCGAGATAAATGCGTATAAAGAGAATGAATGTAGACGAAACACTGTGGCTCGACACTTACTAAAACGGCTGTAGAAGTGAAAATACAATGTTCAGTTGCTTTTTCACAAGATGTAATGTAAAGTAACGTTGAAATCTAAAATCCACAGATTTATGCGTCCCGTCACGTTACGTTACGTTTATTAAAACCACTTGTATAAGAAAGCATTGTTTCAAACAATAAGTGATAGAACGCACTGCTCAACTGACATTAGATCACATTACGTTACTTACTTACTTAGTTGGCGCTACAACCGTATATCGGTCTTGGCCTCATCTAAGAATTTGCGCCAGCCATTTCTGTCTTTCGCTTGCTGGCGCCAGTTGGAAATTCCAAGCTTCGTCAGGTTGTCCTCTACTTGGTCTTTCCAACGAAGATGCGGTCGTCCTCTTCTGAAATCACATTAATTATTCTATATTTTAAATCCCAATATACCTGAGACCCTACATCTAATTAACTACTCTACTGTACTCTATTTCATTTCGTTTGATTTATTTGTGCCAACCTTCGTAGTTCTGCCAATACTTTAGAGATTGGACTCTGGATAGAGTGGTTAACCCGAAATTTTACACAATTAGTTTTTCTTTCTTTTTTGAAATAAAAAGACATTTTTTTATTATTTAGCAAACTCTAACAGCCCTATTCTGGCAAATTAACAAATTGTTAACCAGTATTTTGAATATTTCTATGTGTTTGTTGTTTTCAATATAAAATTTAAAGCTCAAAAAACAAAATTTGTTAATGAAATTGTCAATAACTGAAAAGCAGTTGACAATTTTCATCAACATTTTTTATTTTTGAGCTTCAAATTTTGTTTTGAAATAAAAAAATTACAACAATCATATAGAAATATTCAAAATACTGGTTAACAATTTGTTAATTTGCCAGAATAGGGCTGTAAGTCTAAATTCAGAGGTGATCCTGTGTAATTAAAAATTTTGTTGATGCATTTCAAATATGGCATGGCTATTATGTGGCAACATTGTCTGTTGATGATCTAGTCACTGGGACACTAGCAACAATTGTTGATAAATTAGAATCGCCTTCAACTCACAAGTCAATCAATGTTAGATTTCTATGTCTTCGTTTTTGCTAGCATTTCTTTGCTTTTTTAGCTTCTCTCGAACTCGATCAATCGTTCCGCAACAGCAGAAGACCGCATTAAATAGAACCGATCTGCACTGCATGATCTCTGGGTACTCTCATCATTTATTGACCATTAAAGGGCTGCTGCACACAGTTGCATGGTGCCAGCAACTTCAAAACTACTGTTTGCTTAATTTAGCTATGCTTTTTCTGCCGTTGTTGCTATTCTATGGAGCGTTTATTTCATTGCTTCTATTTTTTTTTGTATCTGCCATGTTCTTATTTCTAGTTTGTTTGCTTGTTTGCTTGTCACTTTTGACAGCTCAGCGTGAAATGTAAGCGTTTGTTTCTCTCTCACGTTCTTTAGACCACATCCCAGGTGATCAATTACCTTGGTAAGCGTTTAAATGGATTGTGATTGCATCAATTAGAGGCTGGTAACAGTAGCAGAAAAAACAAAAAAGCAGCAGCAGCACAACACTGTACACATTGATTTGATTTTAGATGTGTATGTGTGTGTGTTCGCGTGAATATTTATTATGCATAAATTTATTGGCTAATGAAAGAAGAAAACAATTGTCCAAAGTGAAAAAAAATGTTCTAATATATAGGTGAGCTGGGCTCTAATTGTAACAAGCCAATTATTTATAAGTTAAAAAATGCTAGTAAAAATACACAGCAAATCAATAATTTCGAGAAAGAATTTGTGTCTTTTTGTGTGAAGTGTCTTTTTGAGTTGTGACATTATTACTACAAAAACTAATTTTTTAAAAATGTTTCATTTTGAGTTGTGACGATTTTGCTACAATACGATAACATATTTTTTAGCTAGACAAATATCACGTTGGAGTTTATTGCTTAAGTTTATTGCTTGGATTTTTATTTAAAAAAAATGCTTATGATATAATAAGTCTTTTTTGTTGAAAATTATGGAGAAATTTCAAATAAATTTTGGTATAAATAGAAATGAAACCTTATTGCTACAAAAAAGTTACGTCAAAACGTATTGAAAGAGTTCAAAAAACTTTTACAAAATATACTTTTTCTAAAATTCACTGGTCAGATGAAATGCCTTCCTACATAGCGAGGTGCAAGCTGCTAGCTCTGCAACCACTAAAGGATAGAAGATAGTTTTTCTCCATTATGTTTGTCTATAAATTCATTAGTGGAAAAATCGTTTGTTCTGCACTTTCTGAACTTTTTAAAAGTTATGTACCACCAAGAAATTTAAAAATTAACCGTTTATTTTTGGAATCTACACATGCAACAAGTAATGCATATAATGAACCAGTCGCAAGATGCTTACGGTTATGTAATAATATTTCTCCTATTTTAAACTTTAATGTAGATGAAAATCGCTTTAGATTGAACTTATTCATAATTTTTCATTAACTGTTAAGCATTATTATAGTCTGTAACAAGGGCGTACGCAGTATTTGTTCTAGGGGGGTGCGGTTAAGGCA
This sequence comes from Dichetophora obliterata, assembly GCA_963920525.1. Lineage (NCBI taxonomy): Eukaryota > Metazoa > Arthropoda > Insecta > Diptera > Sciomyzidae > Dichetophora > Dichetophora obliterata. The sequence goes on along the minus strand of OY986438.1, from coordinate 16,815,278 downwards.
TAAAGGAGTCTAGAATGCACATAAAGAAAATGCAACCTGTATAATTCTCTTTTCTGAGATTTTTGATAATAATTTTGTTTTCATGATACGCCGGTTGACACACGCTAGTACACATAAGAAAATTATATATATTTCAAAGATGGGGCAAAAAACTTTTTCGTATCATGCCCAAACCATTTTAAAATTTAATTTTATTTTCAAGTACTTTCAAACATTTTTTGCTCAACAAATATTCTTAGTAATTTAAGAAATGTGAGGTCTCTTTTACCCTTAAATAAATTCACATTAATTGCTTTTTAGTCCCCAAGTTTTCGTCTTTTCACATAAGAATACAAATATTACCCAATTTTTTTTTAAATGAATGAAACCTGCATGATTTTTAAACCTTTTTTCTAATTTTGGAGGCCTATAACTCACAAATCACTTGCGAGCGGCCTAAAATTTTGTCAGATTTGGATTTAGGCGGTCAAAATCGATATGATTCGCAAAAATTAAGAATTAGAGTTGTCGCTGTTCTTGAAATGTTCCCCGCATGGACATCAACTGACTTATTTCTTTTTTCTACATGCATCAGTTCTGGCAGCATGCAAGTTACTAAAATTGAGTTTTGAAACATACCTTTTATATGAATTATTTAAAAAATTAATTTATTTATAATTCAGAGGCCGGATTCTGAAAATCGCCTAGCTAAAGCTAAATCTCTATCGCTTAAATGCTAAAAAAATGCTTCGTTCAATTCCTTAGCGATTTCGCTAAAATGCTATTCTGAGTTTCAAATCGCCTAGCTAAAAATTTTGCTTCTACTACTCGCCACAGGAAGCGTTGTTTTAGCGATTCTTATGTAAAAAAATTGATTTGATTATGGCTGTGTGCCATTTGGAAACTTTTCACTATTGGTTCTATAAGAAAGAAAATGTTGAGTTGAAAAAATTTCTATCTGTTGTATTTAAATTGTCATTTTTTGCTGTGGCAAATGAAACCTGAAAATGTTATCCAGAAACTTTGACGTCTTCTAAGTGAATGAACGAGTTTTTTAAGACGCATTTGACTGCCACTACTACTGCTACAAATTGTTTTTGTATTCAAAATAATATTATGAGCTATAAGGAATGTAACTGTTTTAAGTAAAATAACTTATAAAACCAAAAATTGTGTAAACATTAAAAATTTGTAAAAAAGTTAAAATTTTTATTCATGATTATTTTGTTGTATGTATTTTATCTAATTAGCTTAGAGATGGAATAAGTTGAAAACATGTTTTAAAATTATATGTTTAGATTTTACTTATAAAATATACTGTAGTAAAAAAAGTATCAGTGTCAAAGTTTTCTTAGATTCCACTTATAAAATATACTGTAGTAAAAAAAGTATCAGTGTCAAAGTTTTCTTGTCAACTGGACCTAAAAATCCTTAACCTAAACTATACGCGAGGATAAAAATCGCACTATACCTAAAGATTGCCATACCCAAAATACACTTACTGCCAAATTTTGAGCTCAATCGACTGTAATACGAAGGAAAATATTGACTTATACTCAGTCGATCAAGCAGCTAACCATAAAACATCCTTGAACACGTATATTCAATGTATTAGTTTTGCAAGTTGAATGCAGTAAAGAAAAAACTTAATACATTGCGTATATCAGCAGTAATGAACTTCCAAATTTAACATAAATATTTATTTTAAACTCTTTAGCTCCTAGGACTGGCCTAGTTTTAAAATTCTTAAAAAAGAATTGTAGTAATTTTTACTGACACTAAAATAAATTAAAGACGACTGAAGTGACTCCATGCTTTTTAATTGCTCCTCAAGCCTGCATTTTTAGCCTAAAAATAAATATTTTCGAAATATTAAAAGCAAAGCACGATCCTTTTTTTTTATACAGAAACATAAATAAAACTACTTTTTTCAGAAAAAATGCACAGCAAAACACTGATACTAACAATTTTGTAAGGGTAAATCACAACCCTTTTGCTTCACTCAAAAATTTTTGTGCCGGTTGTCAAAATTTCTACTAGTCCCCGGGGCTACATGAAGTTTTGACAATAAAACTCACTTCACTGATATCAAAAATTCTACTTCCGACTGTCAAAAATTCATCATCCGAGTGAAAAGTTTTCGAAAACTTTTTAAAGTTTCTTTCGAACCTTAATTAAATTAATATAATAATTAAAATAAGCTTGTTTCTTATTTTAATAATGGTTTACTTACTGCACCAATATCTAAATAAAAAGTACAAAACAAAAACATTCAGTTATTTGAAAAATTTTTAAATAAACTTAAGTTAACATTCTTAAAAATTTGTGGTTAATTTTTTAAGTATATTTACACGAGTACTTTATGATTTTTCATTAAATATTCTCGTGTTTTCATAGAATAAAACTATGTAAAAACTAGTAAGGATTTATTTTGACTGGTTCAACTTTAAATACCAAAACAGTCGTGGCTTATTGGAGGCTTAGGTTTCATTTAATTCTTCAAAATTTTGCACTCAGAGTACATTTTACATATTAAAAATTAGGTGCAAAATTCCTTGTCAATTAACGACTCAATTGCAAACTAACTGCATTATTCCGTATAACGTAGAAGCACACCAATGATAAGAAAGACACAAGAAGCAATACTTTCTTCCATATAGAATTGTTTTGCTTCAAGTGTCTTTTTTATCGTTGGTGTGCTTCTTCGTGATACAGAATTATCACATAAGAGTGTGTCACAACAATTTTAGCTTATTTGTAAACTACCAATTCATTTAGTAAATTTTTATAAAGTTTTATTATAAAGTTTTATTATTATAAAGCTTATTTGTAAACTACCAATTCATTTAATAAATTTTTATAAAGTTTTAAAAGATGCAACCTTTTTCTAAAAGCATGTTATATGATAACAATAGGGGTATTCACGATTCAGTGTACTTGCCAGTGCAGTTGAGGACTTCTGCACTTTACAAAATCAAAATATCAAAATCAAAAATCTGCACAAGTGCTTTTCAACTGCAGCTTAAAACTTGAAGATTTGATCAGTTGTGCACTTGTGTGCATTGAAAAATTAAGCAGCTTGGAAGAAGTGTTAGTGGTTTGTTCACGAAAACCTAACTGCACAACTGCAGAAGTCCTCAACTGCACAGGCAAGTGCATTGAAACGTGAATACCCCTAATATTAATGTAACTGATAAATACAAACAGCAAGTTTTCGGAAAAGTGCCTTAAATTGGCATATTTTTTTTTTGAAAACATTCAAAAGAGACAAAGCATTAATTTTTCTTAATATACATATATGCATCAAAAATTACAATTTTAATTGAAAAATCTTTTAATTTTTAACTTAGCGTCAACAAAATATTGGACTCTAAAATTATAGCTAAAAATAAAATTAGAGTTTCTGTAAATAGCTAAAAAAATGTTTAGAACCGTAGCAATCGCTAAAAATTTAGCTATGACAGCTTTAATTTTATTCTTCGTTAAAAGCTCGTGCAGTCTCTAAATTTTTAGCATGAAAATAAGCGATAGAGTTTTTCAGAATAGCAATATCGCTAAAAACTATAAATTTAGCTTTAGCGGTGGAGATTTAGCTTTAGCGTTTTTCATAATCCGCCCTCAGAACGTATGAATAAATATATAAAGAGGTACATGTATAGATGGGTTTTGGGCTCCATTGATTTTCTTAACATATTCCAGACCTCCGTGCAAAGCTTGATTCTGAATCCTGGATGTAATGTAAGCACGTGACGTGAAAAAAAATCCAGAAAATTCTCAAAATGGGTTAAAAAAAATGTTTCAAATCGAGTTTCCAATTTAAATTTTAGTTATAAAAAAACTTTTGACCATAAGATATTCTAATGTAAAAGCGTTTTCTTAACAAGAATTTGCCATCCGGTTTTTTTAAAAATTAGAGCTTGACCTAAAAATAGCCTACTTTATTCAGAATTGCCTAATTTGTTTTTTTTTTGCTTTTGAATTAAAAGCTTTGACCTCGCCTAGATCCCTGCAATTTTCTCAAATTTCTACAACTTTTGGAAAAACATTTAATTTTTAAATTTATTTTACTTTGTTTTCTTCTTGTGTTTATTTACTTTAAGACATGAATTTGCTTTTCGTCCAAGTTCATATGCGTTATTGGCTTAAATGTACCTTACCATCTGTTGCTCCGAAGAATGATCTTCGACTAATAGGAATATCATTCCTTATCATTCCTCAATTTCTCGTACAAATATCTTCGTAATTTCTTTCCTTACATTCGTAGTATTTACTAACGGCTTCGTACTATTTACGAATTAAAATTAATATGTAGGAAAAATTTATTCGTAGGTTGACAAAATTTTTTGAGTGTAAGAATACGTATTTAAAAATTCCTGTGAGAAAAGGGTAAATGAAATAGTATCGTAACTTATCACTGCGATGGGTACAACATACTATTTAAAAATGCAGGCATGGTTTAGTTCAGCTTTATTTATAAATACACCCTAAACAAGTATTTAAAATATATTAACATATATAATTAACACATCGTCACATAAAATCAAAAAACCCGTAAGTTACTTTAAATTCAAAGTCGACTTTTTGATTGATTATTGATGCACCTTATCAAAATACATGTTCTTGCTAAATTTTACACTCCTACAACTAAAAACGACGTTTTTATGAAAAAGTTCTTAAATCCCTAAGTTTGAGCGCAACTTACAATTACAATTACAATTTAGAAAGTTTTTAAATTTTAGATTACGGCTTTTTGATTTAATATTAAGATATTTAAAAAATTTTCACTGCCTAGGGGGCAAATGCCGCCCTTCACTCCCTTGTGGACGCCCATGGTCTATAAGATTTATAATTAGACTGAATAAAAAAAAATAAAAAAAAGTGAAGAAATTTTTAAAAACCAAAACCACACAAGTATCTGTTAAACCGTCAATTAACAATAAATCGGTTGGGAATTTACTCAAATTAAAGATATGAAAATAATGCCTATTTCTGTGTACTAGTATCGCCTGTGGCCGAAATTTCACCAACTTTCTGAAATTTCAATCGGTTTTGTTTTTCTCATTCTGAGGTGATGACCTTGCTTTCAGAAAATGAGTTGTACTAAGAAAATTTGAAGTTTCAAATTATCGCAATAATTTTAATATTAAAATAGCCGAAATTTTTTAAAAATATCTGTAAAAACATTATCCAAAAAAGCTTTCGTACACCGTTATTTTTCACAACCACGGCTTTTTAAAAAAAAATACGTTGTACTGAGAAAAGCTATAGTTATCGAGATATCGTCTTAACTTTGATGTCAAAATAAAGGAAAGTTTTCAGAATTTACTATTTGTAAGAAATTTTACCATCACAACATATATTTACACATGTTACATAAAAAAATGGTTATTGTAGGATATCCGTAAGAGATAGCGAAAAATTTTTTTGCACATTGTATTAATGTCTAAAATTTCCTCTTATGCCATGTTCTTCCATTTCTTATATTTTAGGTTTTACTTCAGAAATATTCTTTGAGCGCTCGTATTTCAGGTCAAAATTCACAAAAATATTCGGTGAACTCCTTCTCTCTACTCTAGTTTATTTAAAAAAATTATCAAAATCGGATGAGAAACACGGAGGAAAATGGTACCAAACTACATTTATTGTATCAAAATTATCAAAATCGGTTCAGAAACACGTTTATTTATTCAGAAACACATTTATTTATTTATTTATTTATTTATTTATTTATTTCGGTCTACAGATTAAATAATCTAACAGACTAATTATAAAAAAAAAAATATATGTAAAGTTTAGAACAAAAATTATAAAATAACAATACAAGTTATACCTAAATACAAAAAGTGAAATTAATACAAAATATTAAACAAGTAATGCAGAAAGCCTGGGAATTATTAATATTATAGCTAATTATACAAAATAAATAGATCAAGCTTAAAGCGCGATAAACTAACATTAAAATTCAAAACAAATGCAAGACTATTGGAGAGACGCTTATATCGAGTTATAGACGAATTAAGTGCGTAATTAGTTCTGTGAGCGCTATCCTCGAATAACCTGTTGTACCTTATATAATAAGTTGGGGATTTGCCGAAGCAGACCACAGTGGGTCCCTTTTCGTCCCCTATTGGACAAAGGGTACTACTGCTCGGAGTACTCGTACGTGAGCATGCTCCTCGTGTAAGCATCCTTTGTCACCTCAAGCATGTCCTTATAGGTTAGTTGACCAATCTCGGCTTCGCCAATAAATGGGCGTCCCAGAGTGGTCAATCTTATGCTTGCCAGCGCCGGACACTGGCACAGAATGTGTGCTGCTGTTTCCGGCTCCTCTAGGCATAACCTACACGCATAGTCCTCGGTCAGAGTCATCTTCCCGAGATGGTACATGAAGGGACCGTGTCCTGTGACCAGTGCAGTAAGCCAGCTTAAAGTCCTTCGATTGTATCGGATAACTTTTGCTGCCTCACTACGAGACCACTTCACGGCCGCCTTTGATTGCCTGCAGTTAACAGCTTCTTCCCACCTTTTACTGTGTTCCGAGTCCGTCCATTGTTTAATAAGGCCTGCCACCATATTGTCGCCTATGCCGATACGTGGTTCTGGTCCACAGAATTCTTCTGCTGATCCTGCTCTTGCTAAAGAATCAGCTTCTTCATTCTGTTCTATGCCAGAGTGTCCTCTCACCCACATAAGTGTGAGCTCGTTCGTCTGGGCGCACCTATTGAGTTTTGTAAGACATTCTATGGCCAACCTGGAAGTGATGTCTGTCCGTTGCATACACCTAATCACAGACTGATTGTCGAGAGCGATGACAATTTTCTTGCCACTGATCCGGCCATCTATCAGGTAGTCCAGCGCATGCACTACGCCAAGCATTTCTGCCTGGTATACAGACACAAACCTCCCCAACCTCAGTACACAGGATAGGCTTAAGTCTTTTGAGTACACGCCTGCCCCGGCCCGGCCATTCATCAGAGAGCCGTCTGTGAATATACTGATATCGCTATCCTCCCTGACATCTCTCTGTACAATATCAAGGATGCGAATATGACCATGCAGGGCCGTTTCCCCATGCCACGTAGCATTTCGCAACATCCTGAGGGCTGACAGCGCCGCTGTTTTCTTTATTTCTAAATCCAACGGCAGCATACCTAACAGAACCTCCATTGCGCTTGTTGGAGTGGTGCGTATTGCACCTGTTATTCCAACACACGCCAGCCCTTGGACTCTGTCCAGTCTCTTCTTAATAGTTTTCTGGCTGACTTTTGTCCACCAAATCACCGAAGCGTACGTGCTGACAGGTCTAACCATCATAGTGTAAACCCATTTCATAGCCTCTGGGTTTAGCCCCCATTTGAGACCACAAACGCGTCTGCACTGGAACAGAACCCTCTTGGCTCTTTGAATCCTATCTTCTACATGCTCGTTCCAGTTCAGTTTGCTATCAAGGGTTACCCCTAGATATTTAACTTTCGTGGACATGTTGATTTCAGCTCCTAAAAGTCTGAGTGGTTCTGTACTCAGGCCTACCCTCTTTCTAGTAAAGAGAATATTGTCTGACTTGCCTGCGTTTACGGTAAGGCCTTGTTCTCGACACCACTCCTCCACCATTCGGAGTGCTCCCTTCATGATGTCAGAGATGGTGTCAATGAACTTGCCGCGGACCACCAACGCAATGTCATCTGCATACCCTATCGTGTGTATGCCCGATTCATCCAGTCTAACCAGTAGTGAGTCCACATTTATGTTCCACAGGGTTGGCGATAACACCCCGCCCTGGGGACAGCCTCTACTTACTCTACCTCTAGTCTTTACTCTACCAATCTGCATGTTGACAGCCCTGTGTTTGAGCATATTGTCCACCCAATTTGCTATCATTGGGCTTACATTGCGTTCTGTCAGGGCTTGCCGCAGCCTTCCAAAGCATATTTTGTCGAAAGCACCTTCGATGTCCATAAATGTGGCCATCGCAATGCCTCCTGAAAATACCTCCTTTTCAGTCACTCTTACCAATTCGTGAAGAGCACTCTCCGTAGACCTACCTGCTCTATATGCATGTTGGCATCTACTCAGAGGATTTTGCATCAGCGAGGTGCTCTCAAGACAGTCAACCATCACTCTTTCCATCGTTTTCAAGAGAAAAGATGTTAGGCTGATCGGTCTGAACGACTTCGCCTCCGCATAATCTTTTTTTCCAGGCTTCGGAAGAAAGACAACTTTCGCCTCTCTCCAGACTCTCGGAACATACCCAGTCGCTAGGCAAGTAACGAATATACCCCACAGCCTAGGTGCAATGAGATCTTCCCCCCACTGCATCATAGCAGGGAATATACCGTCCATCCCTGATGTTTTGTACGGAGCAAATGAGCGTATAGCACTCCTCACCCCGTCCATAGTGATCATCCTTTCGGCTTCCAGCCTGTCAACCCTGTGCATTCCTTTCTTCAAGGGTGTCCACGGGTCATCAGACTTAAAACTTCCAGGAAAGTGTACCTCCATCAGAACTTCCATGGACTCCTCTGGGTTCTCTGCCATGGTTCCATCCTTCTTTCGGATCAGTCCCACTTTGGAGAATGGGTCTTTTGAAACCATTTTCTGAAGCCTACATGCTTCTGATATAGTTTCCATCCCAGAACAGAAGTCTCTCCACGACTGCCTTTTCCGTTGTCGTATGAGGTACTTCAGTTCTCTTTTCCGTGCCTTGTAATTTGCCCATGTTTCTGGGGTTCCCCCTCTCATATGCAGGTTGAAGGCCTTCCTAACCTTCTTCTTCAGAGATTCGATTTCCGTGCACCACCATGGCGTTGGATCACCATCGTCTACTGAAAGTATTGGGCATGCCACCTCGTAGGCTTCGACCATGGCCGAGCTAAGGTGTTTGACATGACTTTCTACTTCCACCGTATTCCCTGGTACTTTTATCGCTTTTTGGGTCAGTGTTTCCCTCAACTTCGCCTTATATTTCACAGGATCTGTATTCTTGGGAATCCTGACCTTCCTGATATTCCGCTGGCTTCGGATTCCGTACTTGAATTCAAACTGTATGGATCTATGGTCCGACATGGTTAGCCTATCCACGACCCTCCAATTTTTTCTGTTGTACCTTAAATTTCTAGGTGGATCATACAATTGAAATAACATTGATATATCAGGACAATTAATCTTACCGGACAGTACATTATGAACAAATATTAAGGAGCAGTAAGAGCGTCTATCTTTTAGTGATTGCAACCCCAGCAGTTTTCTTCTAGACTCGTATGACGGGAGACCATCAGGCCATCTTAATTTGTGTAGAGCATATTTTGTGAACAATTTTTGAATTTTCTCAATGCGATTAGAGTGCTCATCATAAAACGGATTCCAAATAATCGCACAATATTCAACCTTGCATCTAACTAGAGAGACAAAGAGAGCCTTTAGAGTTAATGGATCTTTAAAGTTAACAGAGTTCCTCTTAATGAAACCCAATAAAGCGAAGGACTTACCAATAATAAAATCTAAGTGACTTTTAAAGTTAAAATTTGAGTCAAAAATAACTCCCAAATCTTTATTATCTGCTTTACGCATCAGAACACAATTTTCAATGCTGTATTCGAAATGAATAGGTTGCATAATTTTTGTAAAGGAAACTACACAACATTTATTTATGTTTAATTTAAGGTTGTTTAGCAAGCACCAATTATTGAATTTATATAATTCAGCTTGCAATATACATACATATAACGAAATGACTTTAGAGTAGTTTGAAATATTTGAAAAAAATGTTCACAGAATTTATTTTTTAAGCTGTACAACTTTGTAAATAATATAAAAAAAAAAACATTTTGAAAAACTTAATTTTCATAAAAAAAATCATAGGGGTAGGTAGCTCATGATTTTTGATGATAGAAACTGCTTTTTTTAAATATGTGTCAAAATAAAGCAATTTTTGCAAATAAATTGTATGTCATATGCAAGAGTGTAAAAAAATAAAATTTTATAAAAAAAATTTAAAAAAAAGTTTGTCCTATTTTTTTAACAAAAACTGAATAGTTGATAGGTTTATTTAAAACAATATATAACATTGAATTAGTAAGATAACGGTAAATCTTTTCTTATTGCTCCAAAGTCATTTAATTGATCTTTCAGACAAAGAAAATTCAATGAAAACCGATTGAAAAATGGCAGAGATATTTGCTTGCAAAATCAAAACATGAAATTTCAATCAGTTTTTTTTTCTCATTCTGAGGCGATGACCTTGCTTCAAAGAAATATCTCAGTAGCGGATGGAATATATTCCGAATATATGAAGCATCAATTACCTTGTAATGACCACAACTTCCGAATATATTACCTTACTATGCATAAAAGGCCTTACATTTAACATTGAATGAGATAGGAGGTAAGTGATCGCCTCCCTTCAGCATTACCTAGAAGTTATGGAGTAACATACTACTTGTATTAAGTTATTCGAATGTACTCTTTGGAAGCAACTATGGAATGAGTTACTAGTAACAGCAATTAGCAATGAGAAAGAAAAAACCAGTTCTGCAAGGCACTACAAGTAATGAATTCAGAAATTTGTTCTATTTTTCAGTTAATAATAAATTGCTTTGTTATGAAAAAAATAGCCTCGTAACAAGTTTAAAGCATCTGCTTCTTAGCACATTACAAGTAATGAATTATTTGAGCACTTCTTGGTATTGTAGAAAGCAGGCAATCACTTCATTTGTATCTCATTGAAAGGAAAGTGTAAAGGCGGAATAACTGACCACGTTCAGCAAGTTCTATAAGTATTTTATTGTAAGTTTTTGAGCTTTATCCCTCTCCACACTCAATGAGAGAGTAACAAAAAATTGCTACATGCTCTTTGATTGGACTAGAATAATTTAAATTTTTGCAGAAAACTTTCTGAAGGTGATGTGTAAATTCCGCTTAAGACATTATAAATTTGAATTTCATTTATTTATGTTTGTAAATGTTTGTTTATAAATATGTATATTACATATGTTATATATAATAAGTTGGGGATTTGCCGAAGCAGACCACAGTGGGTCCCTTTTCGTCCCCCATTGGACAAAGGGTACTACTGCTCGGAGTACTCGTACGTGAGCATGCTCCTTGTGTAAGCATCCTTTGTCACCTCAAGCATATCCTTATAGGTTAGTCGACCAATCAACATATGTTATACTAATACAAATGATTTTTTTTTATACAAAAATGTTTAATTGAATTTGTTGCTTTCAGGGTTTTTCCAACTCCATGGACTGGCGCTTAGCTTTGTTTGTGATGCAAACTTTTTTGAAATATGCGTATTTGAACAACTTAAATGAATGACGCACCTCTTTAATGAAACGCATTTCGTCATATCCTTCCCTCTTACTGGCTTCTAAAGTAAATATAAAGAATAAGCTTATTTATAAAGAAACATATTTTGAAGAGTACAAAAAGTAAGGCGCTCTTTTTTTATTCTTTCAATAATACTTTTTCTTTTCATCACGACAATTTGATTTGATTTGATATTTGCAAAATCACTGCATTACTTTTCCTTGTATGCTACATTACAGGTAATGAGGTATGAGTTAATTACTTCTGCTATATGCAGACGCATTACTTTTTGAAAAAAGTAATGCTTCCTTACCTGGTAATTTATTCTATATTAGTTCTATGGTAGCCACTGGCAAATCCGCTGATGTTGTACTGAGAAAATCTAAATTCTTTGAGAAATCTCATTAATTTTGATGTCATTATAACGGGAATTATTTTTAACATCCAACGTGTAAAAATTTGTCGGTGATGACATTGTAATGCAGAACTGTAAGCGGAAACGAAATCTTGTTTGTGCTCACATAGTTTTCTTTTCATTGTCAAAACAACTGTTTGACTTTATTCGTCTGTGTAGCAACATCGTGTTTTCTAACATGAAGTTTTGCAGTAAAGTGTGTTTGTAAAAACTATTAATCTTTATGTTTAAAACAGAACAAATTTTTATATATAATATATAGTACTCTTAAACATTAACTCTGAAGTGCTAGATAAAAGATAAAAGCTTCGTTCATAAAATTGTAAAGATTATTGTTGAAATAATTTGTGGCATCATTTGCTTTTTTTTGCTTCTTTTCGGTGTTTTCTCTTTAATTTTCGATGTGTTTTGGCGTAGAGAGGATTGTCGTTCGATTTATTTGTGTTCTCTCCAATTTTGTGCGTCATTTTGCTGTTTTCTCCTATCTTGTGCATACCTACTCACATTGTCGCTTACTGTGTAAGGTATATGTCATCAGTGTTTTAGCGGCCATGTCCAAACAAATGTAATAGATAATTGTAAACAGACTTCGGAGGCGCCGTAACTACATTATATATAAGAAATAATTGGTTACGTCATGTGTCCATTTACCACTGGGATACTATCCGTGAAAAATATTACCAAAAAAGCACGAAATGAGCAATATATTTATGCCATATATAACTGTTTCTCTACTTCAGTATCTGACTTCAGTATCGATGATAAAATGCAGTTACTGAATCTAGTAGCTTTATAAATTTGTATTCACTTATAATTAAAAAAAAAAATACAGAATCAAAAGGCAGCAACATTTTAAAGTGTAAACCTTTTAAAATTTTATGTTTTTCAAATATACGCAAAAGACAATTATAGAAGGATTTTATGTTATAGCTGCTGAACTATTAACACTAAATTATTTTTAGTGCTTACGTCAAGATAAACAGTATATTTGTTAAAACTAATACTCTGATTTTATATATGTGAAGTTATAAATTATAAAGGGTCAACAAAAAAAACCTTAAAAATTGATTTACCTGAAATCTTAAAAAATTAGTGCTGCTAAAATTATTTTTTAAATAAAAAAATACATAATCTTTACAGCGTGAATCAAAGTAACTGTCGCACCTATATTAATACCAATTACACAAAAAGAAGCAACACTGGAAAACAAATGTTCTTATTTTACGACTCTGGCATTAATTGTACACTTATTGCATGAACCGTTTCAAAAGTTTTGTCAATAATAATAATAATATTGCGAAAGGAAATAAGTGCAGAGATCCTTCGCCGGCACGCAGGTTGCAGTATCATATTTTCCGACGAAAAACTCTTATTTTTGCAAGCAAGCCACAATGGCAGAAATTTCTAAAAAAAAGAACATTGAAAGATTTCAAAATGTCAATCAAAATCATGGTTTGGGGCGCTTTCATGGCGTTAAAATAATTCGGAATATTACTGAGAACATGGTTTAAAGAACTATCTTATGCGGCAAGCCAAGCAAATTTACAGAGAAGGTCATTTTTGTTTTCAGCAAGATTCTTTTCCAGCACAAAAGGCAAAAATCGTTCAAAGGTTGTGCAGAGCAAATTTGCCATGTTTTATTTCTGTTGAAGGAATGCTCTCCGTTATCCCCTGACCTAAACCCCCTTTTCTATTTGGGCTATAATGCTGAGCAAATTAACTAACATAAACACGTGACGGTAGATCAACCTAAGCGATGATCAATGAAAATATCAGATGATATACCTGAAAACCAGATGCGTGCCGCATGCTCGTCTTTCACAAATTGTTTTAAATTTTTTAAAAAAAAAATAATGGTGAAAGATACGAATTTAATGATGAAGAGTTATTAAAAATGCTTAAAATAAAATTAAAAATTTTTGTTTCGTAAAGTTTACACAGTGCTTTTGATTTATGGCATAAAACAAATGCGACAGTTATTTTGATTCACGCTGTAAATTAAGAAAAAAACAAGTATTTGATTACTTACCAGTAACATTGAAATTAATTTTTTATTACTATTACATCATATTTAAAAAAAATCCTTGCTCCCAAAATATTCCAAGTTTGTCTTATTATATTATTACTAATATGTATTTTTCAATAGGTTTTTTATTTCTCAGTACCAAGATTTTTTTTTCTTGTCATTCATACTCATATTCTAAATGTGAGCATACTCAAATCACTCAATGCAAGCACGTTACGCACATCTATCTACAACTTCAAAATTAATTCAAATAGATTAGAGTTTAAGAGATGCTAGACCAAAAATAGAAAAAGAAACTAACGCTGTGTTTTTAAGATGCCTCGCAGCTGGCTGCCACGTCAAGACTCGTGGAACACTAAAAATTGAGATAAACGTATTGTAATCTATTTTCTATAAAAAAACCCTTTAGCGATGGTAAGGACTAACACCAACAACAAACAACGGCAGTAGCGCCATCTGCTCCATAGCGATGCAAATGCTGGTGTTGGTGTTGTGGCGTGGCGCCAGTGTCAGCAGCATGCTTGCTGTTCTAAGCATAACTGTTGCATGGAATTAATTGAAATCGATGACCACAAATGCTGAGTTTAACACGTTGTGAAGAGCATGCAAGCAAAGGCAGGAAAGCAGGAAGGCAGGCAGGCAGGAGCATAAATTAAATATGTAGCTGCAGGTACAAATATGATTTGTTTGTGTTATTTCGTTAGGTGGGTAGTGTTTGACGATGCTATTTGACGTGCAGTAAAGGAGAGATGCTTTATTAATGTAGCACTTGAAAAAATTAGAAATGATTTGTAAAGGTTTTTTTTTTTTGCAAGATACAACTAAGTTTGTAATGAAATAATGAAGTAAACGAAATTTATAAAACGCTTCCAACTCTATTTTTTATTCTCCTAAAGTAATGGAATATGCATATTGGCAATATTATACTAATTTCAATATATAAAGTATTTTTATCTTACCTGCTTTTTGTACTTCACCTCTTCAACAATAATAACAAATGTTCTTTATCATTCTTATTTCATATCGTTTTTATTTATTTTTACTTAATTTTAAGAATACATTGTCTTCGTTTATTTTTAAAAAGTAATTCATTTTACTTGCATTTATTTACAATTATTTCGTATAAACTTATATTAAGAATATTACAAGCGCAAAATAACATTAATTTCGAAATTGTTTATAAAAATATTTTAAGTTCTAGCAAGGCATCGTTTAAATTCATTAAAATTATGTTTAAAAAAATAATAATAAAAAATTCATTTATTATATCAAATGAACATCGCCGGTTGGATTGCCTAAAAGTATGCATTAAATATGCTTTAATAATACATGTTGTGTGCGGCTTTGTTTACAATAACAATTTTATTAACTTGCAGTTAATAAGAAAGTATTCACATTAACACCTTAACATTGATTTATATGGTTAAACTTAAGCTTAAACTATGAGAAGTTTATTTAAAAATTTACGAGAAAAAGTCTTTATGAATGCGTTATACTTAAACTTAAAATCTCTTATCTTTACTTTTGCTCCCTAGGAGCAAATCTTATGCTTAACAGCAATTCTTGTTCGTAGTTTAGTTAATTTTATTGTTTTCATTTGTGTTTGTTGGTTTGTTTGTGTTGCACAGTGTAAGCTTAGCAATAATCATTTAGAAGTTTCCTTAAATATTGCATTTATTTTCAGTGTGATATGCAGCAGCGCAGAGTAGTCGTTGTTGGCCTTGATCTAATACATCATGCCTGGATGCACTCCGTTGCCACGTTGAAAATATACATTCGGATTGCTACTCAGCGTAGGTTCCAGTGTGGTGTATAGATTGGTTTCATCGGGTCGAACAAATAGGCCTTAAGTTTGGAAAGTAAAATTTGAAGAAAGAAATAAAAAATAATGCATTAACAAAAAGTTCTTTTCTTAAGTCTTTTGTTTAAATTAAACAAATTCTTATTAAAGGCTTGCTTATTAAAAAAATATTTGTGTAAGCAAACAAGACATAAAAACAAGCAATACATAGTTTAATATACAAATATTTTTAAGCACTTTCTTTGCGTTATCTACCGTCAATTGAATTTAGTTTAGTATAATTTTAAATAAACTGCTGTAGAAAATAGAAGAATTAAATACAAATATAAGAAATATATATTCATTGGCCACTAGATATACTTACGAAAAGTATTAGATAGTCTACTTTAAGAAAATTCCTATTGAAGCTGGCGAATTATTTGTGAAATATTTGGAAAAATAAGAACAAGCATTACATGATTTAATGTACAAATTTTTAAAGTACATTCTTTCAGTTGACTGCTAAATAGATTAACTTCCTGCTTATAAATATTTATCAGTGATGACATTGTAATGCGGAACTGTAAGCGGGATTTGACAAAATCGTCGCTTGCTATGTAAAGTAGATGCCATCAATGTTTTAGCGGCCAGAAAACAACAGTTTGACTTTCTTCGTCTGTGTAGCAACATCGTGTTTTCAAACAGGAAGTTTTGTAATGAAGTGTGTTTGTGAAATTATTAACCTTTATGTTAAAACCAGTACAAAGTTTTATATATAAAATACATTTTTATTAAACATTAACTCTGAAGTGCTAGATAAAGGGTAATAAACTCGTTCATTAAATTGTAACAATTATTGTGGAAATAATTTGTAGCGTCATTTGCTTTTGTTTGCTTCTTTTCGGTGTTTTTTCTTTCGTTTTCGTTGTGTTTTTGGCGTAGAGAATATTTTCGTTCAATTTATTTGTGTTTTCTCGAATTTTGTGGTTCATATTTTTTATCTCCTATCTTGTGCATACCTACTCACATTGTAGCTTACTGTGTAAGGTAGATGTAATCAGTGTTTTAGCGCCCATGTCCATACAAATGTAATAGAGAATAGTAAACAGATTTCTGAGGCCCCGCAGTTACATTGTATGTAAGAAATAATTGGTTACGTCATGTGTCCATTTACCACCGGGTTATTACTAAACATTATCTTAAAACTCTGTTATAAGACTTAACTTAAACTCTGCTTATTACTCTAAAATTTTTTATTAAGCTGTTAAAAAATATACAAACAACACAAATATTGGAAATATCTGTTCATTGTGATTAAAAAGAAAATAGGGAACATAACTAGAAACAAGTCAAAGGTGCTCTTTGAACCTAGGCCTTAACAAATGTATTAAATTTCCTAAATATTTATTTAATAATTGCATATTTTGCATTTGAGCATTAAATTTTATTTATTTTTAAGGTTTATTTTCTTAAAACTTTGTAAAATCGGTTAAAAACTAAGCATACTTTCCATAGAAACTGTCGTCATCAAAAAAAAAAAAAAACAACCCATTTTCCACAAAAAATCGATTTATTGACCCTTTTATTTTCCACATGTCGCTTATTTCGTGCACGACCGTCACAACTCAAAATTTGGATTTGTTGGGTTAAATATACAGAAATATGCATTGTTATCATATCTTCAATTTGAGTGAATTCCAAACCGATTTGCTGTTAATTGACGGTTTTATAGATACTTGTGTCGTTTTGGTTTTTAAAAATGTCTTTATTTTTTTGTATCAATAACGTTTCATTTCTATTTTTACAAAAATTTATTTGAAATTTCTACATAATTTTTCAACAATAACGAGTTATTATATCATAAACCATTTTTTAAATAAAAATCCAAGCATGTAACCTAATATTTTTTGTAGTAATAAAGTACCAACTCAAAACGTGACATCTCTTTAGCTCAAAAGTATGATATCATAGTGCAGCAAAATCGTCACAACTCAAAATTAAACATTTTTTAAAATGAGTTTTTGTAGTAATAATGTCACAACTCAAGCAGATACTTGCAAAAATATTGTTTAAAAATTCACTTTTGACGTGAATTCACTATCATATGAAAAATATAGATATTTTTGGTTGAAAATATAATAGCCTTAACAATTTTTAGTCTACCTTTACAATTAATGGTCGTGATGTCATTTCAAAATTTCTTAAGGCTCTCCTTAAAAATACTTATTTTGAGTTGTGGCAGTTTTGCACGAAATGAGCGATATGTTTTAATATTTCATACGCTGATTTGATATAAAATTAAGAAAAGTCGTACAAACAACAATCATCTCTACTTACATTTTTAATGCTTAAAAATAGACTTACAAATGTTTTTTTCACTTGAGAAACTAGAGTTCTACTGGAAGGGCACCATATTTTTTTAATAATTTCTCTACAAAAACCTGAAAGGCCATTTTATTTTAAATTTTGCGTATCAATTAAAAAACAATTTTTAAAAATGTACTTTCTACAAACTTAAATCTTTTTTGATCATTTGAACGCTCAAAATTTGATCATTTGAACGCTCAAAACTTCAGAAATGTAGATTAAAAATTTAAATTTATTTTTGACTATTCTAAATGGAAATTGTTTGTTATTTACAAATCTTATCTTAAGTTTTCTCTGTCTTTTCCATCAGCTTCGTTGCAACAGAGTGAATAGCCATGTTAAATTTTTGAAAGAGGACGTTGTAAGGAATATTTTTGTTGAACAAAGATTTAGTCCAGCATGTTTCAGTTTTTTTTTTCTTAATTGCACGGAAAAGTTTAATAAAAATTTTAAAAGGTCGCTTAAAAAGTACTTTCTTCTTACTTTAAGAGAACTAGCCAATTTAATATTTTTTTTTAGATCAATGCTCAGGGGATGCCCCCAATAAAAGTGTAAGCATTGTGTTGATTCGGAGGATGGGTGATAGTTAGTTGGAGGGTGGATAGATGGACTAGTGTCGATGAATATTTGTTTTAAATTTACACAGCTATAAACTGCAGGGAAATACGCTTGTTTAAGGTAGTAAGCCAGTGTGATGACCGAAATTTTGACGTTTTCTCATAAATTTTTTTTTAAATAAGAAGATAAAATGCGATCGTTTCGAACTTTTAACATATTTTTAAAGTGTACAAATTTTTATTTTATTTAATTTTGCATTAATTTGTTTATAATTATTTATATCAAAGTAGAGTCCTCGAAAAAAAGTGAGTTGTTCTGGGGAGCACCCAGCCTTACGTAGTTATCTAAAATAAAAAATTCAAAGAGAATATCGTTCTGTATGCTTTAGTGTAGTGCACTAACTTAAAATATGCATATTTTAATATAAATAAAAAATGGCGGACTTGTAAAAAAGTTGTTAAAATCAAAATAATTTCTTAATTTGTCTAACATTATTGACTTATTACAAAAAAATTAACTGTTTTAAAAGTCTCAAACTTATGTATATATGTCTAAAATAATGTGAGTTTTTAGTTTTTTTGAGTTTTTTAATGAGTTTTTAGTCGGTGCTTCCCCGCAGTTTAGAAAATGTAGTTTCGAGAAAAACGTGTTTAACGTTTTTAGAGCACTTTCATAAACACTAAGGGTGCGTTTCTAGTGGCGACTTGTTGCTTTGCCGAGCCGAGCTGAAAGCGCGTTAAGCTAAAAGCAGCTGGTAGTGTACCGCCGCTGACTTGTTGCAGCTGGTTTTTTACTATTTTGGGTTTGTTTGTATATAGTAAACTTTTTTGTTTATTTTAGCAACCAAAGTATACAAAAAATCACGTGATTTCGTGTGTGCTTTTTTCTTTCCTCAAACCATCGGACAACAAGTGAAGATACGAAAATGCAAAATAACGATGCTGATACGCACTTTAAGTCACTATAAGTAGCTTTAAGTCACTTTAAGTAACTTACTATTCCAGCTTGTTTCGACTTTTTTGCAATTGTTTTCTGCTATTTTTTGTTGCTCTGTTGTTGCGTTTTTATTTGGATTTTTTAGCGGTTTTGTAAAAAAGTTACAAAATAAACAAATCCTTTTTACAATTTTGTACTTGGAAATGGGAGAGAAAAGCGCACATTAAAAAATTTCTTAACCTTCGATTCTATGTTTCAGATGCAACGCACTTGCAGCTGCATAACTGATTGACCGTGTTATAAGGTTCGTATAACTGACGCACTAAGTATCAAAGAAGCAACTGAGCGAAATTTTCTATTCTTGTGTGCTTCTTTCTTTTCATGTTGCTCTTCTTCTGCAATTTGTGTTTTTTTACGTATATCACTATTTTTTAGTAGAAAAGCAAATTATTTGCGTTTCACCAGCGTGTGTTGGAATTCAGTTTGCTTCCTCACATTCGCTTCATATTATATTACTATTTTTTTCCACGCACAATCGATCACGACCGCTTTCGTTTTCTGATAACAAACATAACAAAAAAGAAACAAAAAAGATAACAAAAAAGAAAAGCGCAAATGATAGCAAACGGAAAAGATCTTCTGCAATAAGTAATCAGAAGAAAAATATATAAAAACGTTGGTTTTTTTGTCACTTCATTTTTCAATCCTTTTTTTCTGCGCATAGATACAAAAAAATTTACAAAACTACGTTATCGTTAAGCCTGTATGACACTTCATTTTTTGTCCAATTTCAAAATCTGAAAAGAAGTGGAGCGGAGGCTAGACAGATATATTTTGTAGAAAAAGGATAAGAACATACATCGTGCTATCTTATCTCTCTGTTTTTATTGGCTGCGGAAGAAAGAGCTCAAGCTTGTTTTTGACACTTAATATTTGATCGTAACTTAACGAGTGACGAACTGAGAGAAACTTTAAGAGCAATGCATTAAATATGCTGTCTGTCGTACATTTTTTTCTCCAATTCGTACTATATGCGTATGCACTCACACTTCTTGCATTTTAGATTTAGCAATATTTCAACTGCTCTAGTTTCATAGACAATAAATAAAAATTGGCTTGTTTTTTTGCAACAAAAAATGATCAAATTTAGAGGAAAATAAAAGCTTAATTTTTTCATCCACTTGCTTTTCATCCCACGAAAAAACGAAGAGCAGGCGCAATAGCAAAAAAAAAAAAATTATATGTATGTAAGTACTTTATTG
Organism: Dichetophora obliterata; assembly: GCA_963920525.1. Classification (NCBI taxonomy): domain Eukaryota; kingdom Metazoa; phylum Arthropoda; class Insecta; order Diptera; family Sciomyzidae; genus Dichetophora; species Dichetophora obliterata. Next base: position 16,794,648 of record OY986438.1, on the reverse strand, counting down.
GAAACCAAACACATTCAAACTGTGCGAGAGAGCGAGAGAGAGAGAGAGAAAGCAATAATCGGCACGACGAATACAAGCGCACAAGTCGCTTTAAGCTGCTTGTTCAGCTGGCACTGTACGCACTTTGATCTTATTTCATATGGTCTTATGTACAGCGTTTTTCAGCTTTCCCTCTCGGTTAGGTTCGGCAAAGCAACAAATCGCCATTATAAACGCTCCCTAAGGCGCGTTCTCTTCTTTCGGCTGTAACTTTAAAAATATTTTAAATTTCGGTCTGAAACTCTTATGGGCCCCATACACGCTGCAACCAAAGCAAAGCTGGAAGTGTAACTTGGAAGTTTTTGACAGTTAGCACGATGAAGTCACAGTATGTGTGTCGAAGTTACGCAACTCATTGACGGTTGCAACTTAGATTGCAGCAAAATTAAAATGGTTAAATATTTTGATCGCAGTTGCTATTTTTTTTTGCTGCGTTGTTGCTGCGTTGCAGCGTTCATGGCAAAATGGATTGCTGCAACCATCGCAGCGTGTGTGTCAAACGTATTAAAAAATACGTAATCTGGTGTCAGTTCCACTTATGTTTTGGTTGCAGTGTATATGGGCCGCACTAGATTATATTTCTAAGATATTTTTTATCGATAAGTTCTGTTAAGTAAATCTTGTACTGGAGCCCCCCTTATGGATAGTTTTTTGATAATCTGATACAAAAAAATAATATTTTGGTTCATAATACCTTACTTTGCAAAATTTTATCGTAATCGATCAGTCGAAAACGAAGTTATAGCACTGTTAATATGAACACAGTAAATAAGTTCTGTTAAGTAAATTTTTCTTCTTTCGAACTACTTTACTGTGCTAGTATTCAGATTACTGTAATTTTGTTTGCGACCGATCGAATTCGTTGAAATTTTTCAAAGTAGAGTTTTATGAGCCAATAAATTTTTTTTTTTTTTTGCATCAGATTTTCAAAAACCCGAACCATTAAGTGGGCTCCACTGCAAAAATGTTGGAAAATGAGAAAGAAGTCAAAATATGTGGGCACGTTTTATTTCACGGAGAAAAAAATATACCCCAAGAACTCTTTTTATTTTTCGTTAAACACGCCCAGGCCTTTAGACTTTTAACTGTTGGCATTAGCCAGCATAAACTTGAAATTAAAAGTTTTCTAACTGCCAGTGATATTGATATCATGTTTATATCCGAAACTCATTTAAATAGAAACAAATAAGAATAATTTCGTAATAGAAGGATTTACTTTCTATAAAACAAATCACTCTGATGAAAAAGCACGAGAGGAAACAGAAATACTTATAAAAAAATCGATTTAAACACTATTCTTTAGAGGAGTTTGCTAAAGACTACTTACAAACAAAATCTATATCTCTGCAATGCATGTCCGAAAATATCACTCTGGACGCAGTTTATTTCCCCCCAAAGTATCGTGTGTCAAACTTGCAATTTATTGAGTTTATTAGTATACTTGTGAAAAAAATTCAAAGCAGCAGCAAAACATACATCTTGGGGTTCGCGATTAGCAAAAAATAACTTTTTTCTGTCTTGAAAAATAATTTAGATTTTATATCTTCCGGTCAGCCAACTTACTGGCCTTCTGACCCACAAAAGATGCCTGGTCTCATGGTTTTTCAATACGTAAGAACATTGATCGACAATCAATTACCGTGAAAACCAGCTTTAATTTATCTTCTAATCACTCCCCAGTGATAGCAAATACTCATAGCCTAGTTCAATCAATGACAAACTCATGCAAACTAACTTCAAATAAACAAACTGGCTGAAGTACCGACAATACATTAGTAGTCATTTAGTCACTTAGAGCTGAAACCCTCGCTAAAAAGTGGAGATGAGATTGACTCGGCCATTGATCAGCCAATTTCAGTGGCTGAATATGCACATCCTGTAAATAATTTAACTAAAGCACAAAGTCAAAGGAGGACCTCAAAATAAATTGAAGAACTTCTTAGAGAAAAACGAACTCTAAGAAGAGAATGGCTAAAATCAATGGCTCAAGCTAAGCAAAAACTCTTTTAAACTGTCAGGCGACAAAAAGAATTACTAAATACTGAGTAAGAACAAAATTTCAAGCTACATGCACAAAAGTTAACTCCAACAGAAGCAACCAATTATTCCTTATGGAAGGCAAATAAAAACATAAAAATTCCAAAAGAATGTGAAGCGTCCTTACGAGCAAAAATTGGGAGATGGGTGGGAGGTGATGAAGAAAAAGCATTAGCCTTTGCTGAGCACTTAAAATCTGTATGTCATCCGAATCCAACCAGCAACAGTTTGAGATTCCTAACTTGCCTACTCAAGCTAGGGAAAGCCCACTAATAGTGAAAGTCGAAGATATTGTCGGAATTATTAAAACACTGCTTAATCCTAAGAAAGCACCAGGGTATGATCTTATTACTCCAAAAATGATAAAAGAGTCTCCAAGTATTGCTATCAAAATATAATCACATATATTTAATGCAATATTGAGGATTGGTTATTTCACCATTCTTGGAAAGTTTCACAGATAACTATGATTCCCAAACCTGGAAAAGATCCAACCCAAGCATCCTCTTACACACCAATAAGTTTGCTTTCTATACTTTCAAAACTATTTGAAAAGTCACTGCTAACTAAGTTACAATCACATATGGAACAAACAAGAATTTTTCCAAGTCACCAATTCAGCTTTCGAAAAAAACATGGTACTATAGAGCAAGTGCACCGTATTACAAATGAAATAAGTAAACTGTTCTACGATTTTCTTAGATGTTGCTCAGACATTTGATTAAAATGTACAAACTTTGTTACATTTAATTTTCCAATTTCAGCTGGAGTTCCTTAAGGTAGCGTCCTCGGTCCAACTAGCAATCGATTGGTTACTTCAACATTTGCTGATGATACAGCTATTTTTAACACCAATTCAAACCCTATAGTTGTATCCAAGGACCTTAATGAACAATGTTCATTGAAAATCTAGAAACGCTGGAAATATGATTGAGAAACTGGAGAATAAGAATCAGTGAACTGAAAAGTACGCACGTTAAATTTACTTTGCGGACTGAAGCACGTCCTACTACTTCTTCTTCTTCTAAATTCTTTTAGCTCCTTGTATAGCATAAGGCCGCGGTAAAGCTTTTCCATCGTTTACGATCTTTTGCAATCGTTTTTATTCATTCATCGTATTGAATGATTTCCCTGTTGACTCAATTTCTTTTTCCAGGGAACGCTTCCAGGTGAGTCTTGGACGTCCGTGCCTTATGCTACCCTATGGGTTCCACTCAAGAGCTTGCCTGCAGATTTCGTAAGGCTGCTTACGGAGAGTGTGTCCTTTCCGACTCCATTTTATTTTGCAAATTTCCTCGTCTATGGGCGTTTGTTGGCAATTTTCCCATAGTTCGGAGTTGCGAATGGTATTCGGCCACCATATTCTAAGGATCCGTCTGAAGCATTTGTTGACGAAAACTTGCACCATATTGACTAGGCTGTCTGACATCAGCCAAGTTTTGCAACCGTACAGCAAGACTGATTTGATGTTTGAATTAAACAGTCTGATCTTTGTGTGTCTAGAAATGGATGACGAATTCCAAACCTTATTGAGTTGAGCAATTCTGCAGCAGACGTCATCAGAGGCGTCTCCATCTGTTGATATAATACTTCCCAGGTATTTGAAAGATTCAACATTTTCTATAACCGCATCCTCTGCCATGTAGCTACCATTGGTATTGACTTTGAGAACCTTAGTTTTCGTAACATTAAGCTTGAGGCCGGCAACAAGAGATTCGTCCACCGGTCGTTGACTTTGTCTTGCATATCGAACTCTTTTGTTGAGATCAGACATATGTCATCAGCATAGTTCAGGTCCTCTGGGTAACTGGTGAAGGTCCATCTAATGCCGTGGTTAGATTGGTCAAAAGATTTTGTGAGCATGTCGTCAAGAACAATCAAAAATAGAATCGGAGACGTGAGGCATCCTTGCCGCACGCCAGAAACGGTATCGAGGGACGATGATATTGCGCCATTGTGAGGTATACTTCATTTGAACCCATCGTATTGAGCTTTTATCAGACTGATGATTTTTGGGGAGATACCTCGTTTTTTAAGGGCATCCCAAATGCAGTCCCTTCTAATGCTGTCACAAGCAGTGGTTTAGTCGACGAATATAAGATGCAGTGCTGTGCGCCACTTCACAGATTGCTTAACAATGATTCGCAGTGTGTTTATCTGGTCCACGCACGAACGGTTGGGCCGGAAACCCGCTTGTTGTTTTTGTATTGCGGAGTCAAGTTTTCCATTTATGCGGTTTAAAAGGACTCGTGTTAACACCTTCGATGGAGTTCATAGGAGCATGATTCCTCTGCAACTGCGGCATTGGCTGAGGTCACCTTTTTAGGTATTGTCACAAGGAAGCCCTCTAGCCAGTCCTCAGAAAGCGTTTTGGTTTCCCAAATGCTTGCAAAGAGTGGTTGCGCGCTTTTGCTGAAGGGCACGATTTCATAAGTTCCACTGTGATGTTATCTAGGCTGGCTGATTTGTTATTCTTCAGAGTACCTATCACTTTGATGATTTCTGGGATGTCCGGTACTAGAACTGGCAACAGGCGAGGTCGGAGGACTAGTTTCCGGTTGCTGACGTGTAGAAATATAGGCATTGTTTAGTATCTTGGTGAAGTGTTCCTTGAATCGTACTTGATCCTCGGTGGATGTAAGCAGGTTACCATTTCTGTCTTTGATGGGACGATTTGGAAGGGGCTCTTTACCAGCGATTTCACGCTTCAGGTCCTTGGCTTCAGCTGCTGACTCTGCTCTTAGTGACTGGTGTTCGTAGCATAACTGTAGAATCAAATACCTATTGCTCAAGCGAACAGCGTGACCTATCTGAGTGTTCATCTTGGCAGGCGGGTAACCTGACAAAAGCATATTGAGTCCAAGAAACCTAAATTAAGCTAAGTTAAACTGGCTACTTAACAGGAGTTCAAGGATCCAATTGGAACATAATGTACTGTTATACAATACTGTAATTACACCAATTTGGACGTGCGGAGCACAGTTTCGGGGAAAAGTCAGTTCTTCTAATGTTGAGCTAATACACCGTTCAAAACCCACAATTCTACGAACTATTGTGAATGCACCATGGTTTGTAAAGAATGAAAATATCCACAAAGGCCTTAATGTTCCTTTAGTTCAAATCAGTCTTTGTGCACTCAATCAAAAACACAAAGAGCGACTTCAATACCATCCGAATTTTTTGGAAAGGGCCGAAAATTGGAAACACATATGCCAATATGAATAACTCTACAATTCACCCGAATTTTATGACATAGTTATATCAAAAGTAAACCACCTTAATTGGCTCATATACATAGCAAAATGGATTTTAAACCTATAAAATTTTTGTTTGATATATTTTTTATGTAATGCCTGTTGATCAGCATTAATTTTGTTGCATTTTTTTATAAATTTAATGAATGCGGAATTTTCAAAATATATTTTATACCATATGAAGGTTTCCCACAACACCATATTCCAAGAAATATCTTAAGCGTTGCAATAAATATTTTTACTCTTAATCTAATAAACAAGATTTTAAAACAAGTTCGTTGCTTAAGTCTTTTGATTGTTCAACAGTTGCATGGCCTTTACTTCAATAAAGTTTGCGTTTAAATTACAAATTGCACAAGCAATTAACTTTACAGCAAGCATCTTTTAATGATATTAAATAAGCTTAAGACTAAAATATAATACAAGGTGCTTTTTTGCAAAATACAAACCTTACCTGGATACCTAAGTGTTTGTGCGATATGTGCTTGTGTCATGGAGGTGATGGAGTTGCCCAATTGTTTCAGTGTTGGCGGTGGCGGTGGTGACAGTTGCGTCATTTGCGGTATTGGTGGTGGTGGGGGTTGTGGATAGAAACAAAACGGGTGCGTCAAATGTGCTGGAAAATAGTGATACATACGTGTATAGCTCGGTGGTGCAGCTGTGACCAGGGCAACGCGATCTTTTTTGTTTTGTTCATTTATACATTTGTATGTTTATATATTTATTTATGACCAGTAACCGTAAAGCAAGCAGCGGTATATGTATAACAATCACACACATGCACAGGCGCGTGCAGTAATAATTATTAACAGAACACAAAAACAAAGGAGAAACAGAAACAAAAATTTTATTTATTTATTTACAGTTTTGTACATGACATAAACATTTAACATTTATCAAAAACAATTAATAATTTTTTTATTCCGGAAACCAGAAATTTTGAAAAATATTATGGCAATGATTGATGAGATGATTAATTGGAATATGTTTGAAATAATATAATTTTTTTGTAATGTTATGAATAGCAGTGTTTTACAATTAATTCAATTCAAGTTGTGTTTGTTTAAATTTGTTTGCATGTGTGTGTATGTGTATGTATGTGTATTTATGTTTTTTGATTGTTGTTTTATATGACATTCAATGGTTGATGAGATGATGTTGCACATTTGTTTTGATGTTATTTTGATGTTTGGTTGCGTTTGTTGTTTGAATACAATGAGAAATATGAATGGAAATACAATAAAAATAAGCCTTGATTAGTATAGTTAAAATAACAATAATAGGCAATATTTGGTAATAAATTATAGTAATTTTCTTAATAAAAGAGCTTAATATAAAAATTGTCACAAAAGTTTTGATTTATTTGATATAGAAAACAAATGTTTGTACAGATTTCCTGACTAAGCATTGTCGACTTTATATATTGTTTTGGATTTTTTTTTTAATGACTGACAAATAATTTTGCTATTTTAAAAACTCAAAAAGAAGTTTGTCAAAAAAGAACAGCAATAAAAAAATATGAAAGGGTAGAAAAACTGAAAAATTGACACTGAAATCTCATCGCACAGTGTGTAATTTCAATGATCTAGCGGAACTTAATTCAAAATGTTAAGATAATGAATTGAAATTTGTTTGGGTAAATTACTAAGCAGCAATACGACTCTTATGAAAAAATGGGCGTGGTCGGAGCACTATCACGCCCACCTAACTTATAAACGAAGAATCAAATAAACCTCATGTTATATTTGCAAGTGAATGAATGCGAATTAATTAGTAATAGGCTAAATTATTAGTGGGAAAATCCATTAAAGTGTCTTTACATCTATTTTAGTTGCAATGCCTACCTACAAACATTTTATTTATTTTGGAATGACATCTTTGACATGGCGCCCAGCAGCAGAAGTCTTTGTAGAGCTTGTTGACGGCATTATATCAATAAATTTTCTTGGAAATATTATATCCCCTTTAAGCCATCTCTAGTTTCTAAGAACCTCGCCAAAATATAATAACTTTTTTCCATTTGGTGTTCACTTTAACACAATACCTGCTTACAAATTTTTGTAACTCCCTGGATATGTAATCAACGTCAACCATATAAAAACTTGCTAGTATCTTTACAGATATTTTTTTATACGGTCTTCCTTCTTATATCTATACCACACATCAAAAAATTCTTGCTTTTTCATTTTGCCTAAAAAAAAATTATAACCCTTTGCTTTTTGGGAAAAGTTGTTTGTGCGCTGGAAAAACGTGGAGCTACATTTAACTGATTATATAAGTTAAAAAGCTAAAGAAGAGATTAAGCCAAATTTTAAAGGGGGTACAAGAGGGTACATCTTAGAAAAGTTTATTTAAACTTTATTAACAAACAAAAATCTACTTTTTTAAAATATTTTTAAATGGATTTTTTATTATTAATCAAACTCCCATTAGCTTTTTTCTTACCTTCAGCGATTCAATATTTGAGAAATATTAATAGCAAAATTTTTTTTAATTTAAAAGTGGTAAATATGTAGTTTATCACTGATGAAAATAGCGTACTAGCAAAATGAAATATTTAAAAATTTTTGAATTCCTTTTTTGTGTCACTTTCAACGCTAATTTCTCGAGACTAATGATGTTCCAAAAAAAATTTTTAATGATGCAAGAACGCGTAGACTATTGACATAGTTTTCGTGGCAAGAAATTTCATTTTTGGAGATTTTGATTTTTTTAATTAAGTTCCGCTAGATTATTCAATCTGCACACTGTGCATCGCCTCTGTGGTGCAGTGCGCTAAAATGCGCTGGCAAGGCGACCACACCCGGGTTCGATTCTCGGTGGTGGCATCACCAAGATTTCTGATGAAGCCTGTAGCAGGGCCGAAATTGCAATAAAATCAGCTAGTGATGTTTTCCTTTTCATATTGAAAGTGTCGTTGTTTCTTTGGGAAAATATTCGTTAGAGCAATTAATTTTTCTAACCTGACCTGAAGCTCAATAAACGATTTTAAACTATCAAACAACTAGAATTTGTATTTAAACTCAAGAATGATTTAAATTATTAAACATGTAGAATTTTTATTTGCGTATTGTATTTGTGTATAGAAAATTAACATAATTATAACTAATAAGGTCATACAGAAATCTTTCAATTTGTCAAGTTATTCTTGAACAGTTCGTCCCATTTTCACCAACTATTTTTTAAGATTTTTTTTTTTAATTTTTGGCTGCCAATGTGTTGTTGCCTTCCCACCCACTCTATAAATAGCAATGTGTTGAAACCATAACAACAACTACATCTACTATATACATTGCTGCAATGTTATTTGAAACCTTCATACGACCTCGACACGCCATTTAAGCTTACTACTGAGCTTTTAGCTTGCGGCTATAGTCATCAGTAACAGCAACAGCGTAATCATCATTCGCATTATCATTTTGATCCAGCACCCATGCATCCATCCATCCATCTAGCCAGCCGCCATTCATTCACGTTACGTTATCTCAACAAATGCAATCAGTTGAAGTTCACCGCAAAACTTAAAGCGTGCTGAAAGCACTGTGTTGTAGAACCACAATAACGACAAAAACAATAACAACCATAGCACTGAGCACAAGAACAATAACAACAACAACAACAACTAAGGCACGTACCTATTAACCACAAAGCTGCAGCGCAGCTGCTGCCAGCGGCATTATTTTAAGTGCGATGCAGGAAGTCGACCGAGCATTAAGAAGTTATTGTACTTGAGTCTAGCAGCGTTGCCACATTGCTAGAATTTAATGACGATATTTACAAAATGATTAGAAAATATCAAAAAAGAGTTAGACTTGCATATTTGCACAATATTAAACACGTGAAGTGATTTGAATGATGACAGCTGCCCCAGCTCCAATAGAAAAAACACATTGCCTAGTTTGACCCCAGCCACACAGTGTCAAAAATCTTGGACAAAATTATAATACTTTCTGTATTGTATATTAAGGCACCTCACGAAAAAAGTTTTTCAGGTCGGTACCACAAAATAATCCTAAGATTTTTATAAATAAACTAGTATAAAAGCCTGTTCCACGACAGGTCCTCCGCACACTTCCTTTTTGGAGCCATTTTCCGAGCTTAATTTTTTATTCAATTGATTTTTGAAAAATACAAATGTACCACCTTTAATAACACTTTACGTATTGAAGCAGTGTTGAAAAGGTAATTCCCAGCAGGCAATTACGCGAGTGCTTCGCAAAAGAAGGCATGCTAGCACTGCTATTATTGGCGTCAATACACCTTCCATGACCACTGCATTGATGAGCACTTCTGTAAGCCCTACTTATTGAAGGAGTTGTAAAAATGTTTTCTTCTTTGTGGGCAATGAGTTTGAAATTCCAAAGCGTTTTTATTTGTTTGTATATGTTTACTATTAAATATTATTAAATAACCAAAATCAAAACAAAAGAGTTTCACTTTCTAAATTTTTAAAAGGTTTATTAATTAACAAAAAAATCCGTATTTTTTGTTATGTGTTAATTAAAATTAAAAATTATGCATTAAATCAGTTGAAATAGCGACATTTTAAGAGGTTAGATATGTTTCAAATTCGATAGCTTTATTTTTGTCTTATTAAGTAGTAAAATGTGTTTAGAATATTTAAAATTAATTGGACTAAAATCGAAAGGATAAAAGTTGACCTTGATTTGTAAAAAATTTATTTTGAAATTGTTAAAGTTTAATTTGAACTGTGATAAGTTGAATTTTATGTTAAAAATATGCAAAAGTTATTACTTTGTTTGCTATAAATATACGACAATATTTTTCTCCATCAGATGCAATGTATTCGCAAAAAAAGGCAACGCAGGGTTAACGAAAGACCTAAATACTCACCGACTATAATTATGAAGGCCGTCAAAATAAAAAGCCTTTTAAAGATTTCACAAATGTAAATAATCTCTTTTTTGGTTACTCCACCAACGCAGTATTTGAATTTAATTTGAAAAATCTTATTGTTATATCAACAATTAATTTCAATGACCTAAATTTTTCATGACAGAGTCAATCAAATCCGATGTTATAAACTATGAAAATTACATCAGGACTAAAAGGCTGGATTTAGACTTTCAAAAAGTTATTTTTACAAACAGAAGTATTTCAACAAACTCAGCCAATGTGAATCATAAAAATTCTTTGAAACAACTCTGGGGCCGATTTAAAGCATCCGTGATAGAGCAAAATTGTACAAGATAGGCATTTGTCTCGTCGTGCCCTTCGTAATTTTACTCGATCACGGATGCTGTAATTCGGCCCCAGCTCTAATTCGTTTTGTTCCTTAATATCGAGAGTCGATGATCTCATTTTAAATTTTTACAAACTGAATATATGTTTTGAATTCCTTATCATTATATTGATTCTTATTGATCATTATTATTGATCTCATTTATATGTATATTTTTAAATGAATATATGTTTTCAATTATCCATAATTGTTAATTAATTCTTGTTGTAAGTTATTATTTTTCTTTCGAAATTACGTTTTAGCCTTCTCATTAGAAGGAATGTAGGAAGACCTTCTGAAAGATCACTCTCTATAGCCCTTATAAAAAAAGTGATATGAGGAGGCCTGCCAAAGAAGCACATTTTACAAGCATGGTGAAAGAGCTTAAATTATCAGCCATTATTAAAGAGTGCTTCTATCACCACTCATCAGGGAAGTTAAGTTGACATGAATTCTCGAAAGAGCGCTTCTGGTAAGTCTTTTTTTGAGTTAGGAGAGCGGAAGGCCTGAAAAATTTTCTCGTTTCATAGAAAAAAGAAAGTGCACTTGGATATGAGTGTAGAAGCACCTCGAAATCCATATGAAGGCCTGCTAGTAGCGCTTCGAACTCCTGCCATTGCAGACTGGGTTAGATCGAAAACGTACTATTATAAAAACCTATCAAATATATTTTCTGTGCATACTTTCAGGCTGAACATTTTTGAGAACAGCATGTCTTGTAAAATTACTTTAGTGTCAAAAAATAATTACAGATTGAGAAATACTGTGTGCGAAGCAGCATGCTTGCCTTTTATGTGTTAAAATGTGCATACTTTCAGGCTGAACAGTTTGAGAGATTTTGGGTATGGAGCAGTGCGCTTGCCTTTCATATATTAAAATAAATAAATAAATAAATAAATAAGTTTATGAAGATTCCCCAAATACTTCGACTCTAGCGCTAGAGTTGCTGGAATGGCTTGAAATAACCTCTAAAAATCAAGTTTTTTGTAAAAATATTGACTGAAGTGGTAGTTTAAAAAACCACAAACGTATGTATTATGACTATCTAGTGCGTTGTTCTGTAAATAAATTGTTGTTGTTGTAGCGAAAAAAACAACTCAATTTTGGTCCCAAAATTTATTACGGTACAACAAAAATTGGTTTTTAACAAATAACAGAGTTATTTTTTTTTATTTTAATTTTTATTTTCTGTATTAAATAAGAAAGAACTATTCATTTTTATTAAAATGTAAGGATAAGGAATAACTGAAATTAGAATACACACCGCTGCGTATTTTGAAGGTACCAAATATGTATATATTAGGGAAGTCCCGAGATCCCGGGATTCCGGATGATTTCAGCCTTTTTTAATCCCGGGATTGTATTTCAGGATTCCGGGATTTTTAAATAAAAAATTTATATTACAAATATTCATCTAAATGCAAACATTTCATTTTAAATTGATATAAATTTAGAATTAGAAAAACCTTTTATTGCGGCTGAAAAATATTCTTAGGACGATGAGTGTAAATCACTGGTGCAAAGACTTTGCAAAGTTTTAGAAGAATTGCAACATCGGAAAGTTAGCTATGTATTTCAAAATTGTCAGATATTCTGACTTAGGAAATAATTTTTTTTTTGTGGTGAAGGCAATCGTGATCGAAACATACAAATTGCTTACGATTATCGTGCAACTATTTCTACAACTAGCATAGAATCAGAAAAGCGCTTCTCATCAGCGGGCTATATTTGTAATAATATCCGAACAAAATTCTCCAATAAAATATAAAACACGTTTATCCGATTAATGATTGCTTTAAAAATAATTTAAACAAAAAATTTAATTTTGAGAAGTCTTTTCCAAAATTAATATGCCTTAAACACAAAACATCATGAAGACGGTGCAAAAAAAAAAGTAAAATTTACATATATAGTAATGCCTTAAACTGTTCTGTATTTTTTTTTTACATTTTGTTCTTTAACCCTTTCAATAGCTAGGATAAACCAAGAACAAAATAATTTTTTGAGGTATTATTCTTATCATTTAGGTCCTTAAATGATGAAAAAACATGCCTTTGATTTTAACCTGCACTACTTACGTTTTGTAAGCTTGTACAAAGAAAAAATTATTTTGCTCCTGGTCGGCACAAAGTCTTTTTTTTTTAATCCCTTAAAGGTTTTTCAATCCTTAAGATCTTTGTTTCTTAAACTCTCTAAATATTCTTATCATTAAGGTCCAAAAAGATAAAAAAACATAAATTTGATTTTTGTCCGGTTCATTTTTGTTTATAAAATAGGCCGAAAAATTTGTTTTTGCTCTTCTTCGGCACAAAACCGAAAATCCAACTGACTTTTATGTCAAATATCTCTAAATGTATTTTTATCATGTTGATTCTTTTTTTTAAACAAAAGCTTTGCAAAATAAATACATATAAAAATGACTTTCTGATGTGTCCAATATATTGGGCAAATCCACTGAAAGGGTTATATTAATACAACTTGCTAGTCATTAATATAATTTAAGTTTTGTGTGTTTATTAACAATAAGGGTGTTCGCAATTGTGTGGTATAGTTTTATTGTGTTTTTTTTTTTTTGCCATAGTTGAAAATCACAATTATGAGCACCCTTTAAAATAGAATTTGTGGTTGGGACCCTCCCACTGTAGCTTTTTGTTACTATGCAAATAAATTAGCTATCCAATTTGATATATTTTATTAATATATGGCATAAAAAGTTTAACTTGCTTTTTGAGCTTCTTCCAATTTTGCAAATAGAAAATAACTGGCAACCGATTAGTTGTTTATGGAACTTTAAAAACCACGTTCGTTAAACATATCATTGGGCTACTTAAAATGACTAAACTTTTGGTTTTTAGAGATTTCATGTAGAACAACAAAAAGTATAAAAACCGCTCGGCAAAGTGTGGTATCAATACCACGTGATTTTTTAACTACACTGAAAACAACTCAGTGGTGAATACCCTTAATGTGATTTACTTTTGTTACTTTATAAATGAATTAATTTACATTTTTAGTTTAAAAAATAACATATAAATAAAAAAATAAACTGGTCATTTCAGCCCTTGGAAAGACTTTGACCTAGCTTCTATTGATCAATTGTGTTGTGCGTGTTATTTAATGTTTGATCACAAATGACCGAGAACTAGACCTACGTGTTTTTATACCGACTCCGAACGGCTTTTGTTCTCAAGAAGCTTTACATGGCAATTTTTACTCTCTGAGGTTTGCCATTGTCTGCAGAGAGGTGACGACCGAACAGAAAAAATTAATTCAATTGAAAAAACTTTCCGTCCGAGCTAAAATTGAACCCGGGCTACCGCGGTTCTTAAGTTTAGGGGCCACTCACTCTACCCACTAGGATACGCCCGTCACAGTTTCAAGTAATACATAACATAAAATTGTTTTAAAAACGTTTAAATTATTTACTTCTCAAAATTTTCAATCCCGAACTAATCCTGGGATCGAGAAAAGCTTCCGGGATTGGACTCCCTAGTATATATTGTAATTTTGATGACATCACTTTGTAGTGGAGTCGAGCGAATTTGTCTTCGATTATGCCAAATTTTAAATTTTGATTGCAAGCTAAAAATAATATCAACGCAAAATTTCTAGTTATTATATAAGTTTTTTTTTTTAAATTTGAAAGGGTGGTAGACGTAGTTTTAATTCGATTTGAACCAATTTTATACCAAACTAGTAAGGAACTATCTTCGACTGGGCCGAAGTTAAAATACCCCCACGGACGAAGATTTCTCCAAATTTCAGACCTAAAGTTTATATTAATTGTTAAAGGTTTTGTGCAAAATTTAAAGTTATTAGATTAGTTTTTGTGGAATTGAAAGAGATTTTACCGTTTTGGGTAAGTCACTTTTTAAGGGAGGTAGGTGTGGTTTCCATCCCATTAGTACAAATTTCATACTCTAAGTTTATAATAAATATTAAAGACGCTGTGCAAAATTTGAAGTCATTATATTTATTTTTGTGGATTTTAAAGAGATTTTACCGTTCTTGTTAAGTCACTTTGTATGGGAGGTAGGCGTGGTTATCATCCGATTTGGCGCTTTTTCGCACTTGAATTTTTGAATAAAAAGCATATATATTGAATTTCGTTACGATAGCTAAAAAAAACAGCTGTTATTGTGACCACAGACGCACACACGGACAGACGGACATGGCTAAATCGACTCAGGAGGTGATGCTGATCAAGAATATATATACTTTTCTATACCGGCCACGCCTCCTTATCGGCGTTACAAACGAAGTGACGAAGTTAATATACCCCTATTACGTTTTTATGGTTAAATACCTTAAATAGAAGGCTTAATTGTAAAAAGAAATTTAACTTTTTATTTTATTAAAACAAAAATCATACTAAAATATCAAAAAAATCTGGATTCTCACTATGCCTGCACAAAAGTTAAAAAACAATAGGTGTATTCACGATGTGTGATGTATTTGCTCTTGCGATTTCTATTTTTTATATTTGTAGTTACTACAAAAACAAAATGCACAGTGTTCAAAAAACAACCCTGTAACAAAAATACAACTACGAAACCCTATGGTATTCTTTGTAGATTTCGTTGTGTAATTGATCAGCTGATCGCAAAAGCACTTCTTCTCATCTTAGAGCATGCTACCGGCTGCGCTGTGAGTTTATTTAATAAAAATTAATATAATTTAGTGTTTTGTTTAAATTTTTTTATGGTTTTCTACATTTAAATGATGATTTCAATTTAAATTTTCAAACAGAAGTATATACAAAAATTAGCTCATTTAAAAACTAAATATTTTTATTGAAGGTTCGTTCACAATAAGTTTTAAATTTTGTAAAATTTTATCAGAAATACACCACATCGTGAATACCCCTAATGGACTTTAAAAGTAGATTACTCGGTAACAGTTAACATTTTCGATTATTCTTTCAAACCGCGGCGTAGTATTTTATATTCTTTAAATTAGATGCATTATTATTGATTATCTTGAGTATGAAATACCCCATTATGCGCTGTAGAGAAATCTTGTCTAGAGAGTTTATAGTGAAATTATGCAAGGAAGATTTTTTTATAGAATATTTTAACTCTTCTACTCTTCTAATAGCACTTTTTTAAACATCTTTTAAAAAGTGTAAAAAAACCAATAAAAACGCCGCTAGAGGGTATGATATTTTAAGAAAAATTTTCATAACATTTGGCAACAACACAATGTCAAATGCATGTATTTAGTTTACTATGTTCACTAAAAATCATCGGAAGAATTTTTGAATGCATAGTTTTAGAGGAGTTTAAGGTAGTAAATTTTTTTTATTTAAAAATTAGAATTTTAAGGTTTTTAGCTAGGTGTATCTAGGATAAATAGTTAAATTTTAAGCCAAATCGGTTGTATAGTTTTGAGACAATGCTTCGAGGACTCCACTTTGACATTAAAAATTATAAATAAATTAATGTAAAATTAAGTAAAAAAATTTTTCTGTATACTTCAAAATACTAATATAAACATGTAAAAATTACAAAACGATCGCATATTATTTTCTTGTTAAAAAAATTCACGAAAAAATTCGAAATTTCGGCGGTCACACTGGTTTACTTCCTTAAGGTACTATTACAGTATGTAGCTATAAAAAACCACATTTGTTATTAATTTTGTTTACCTAATATTATTTATTTTAATGATTTAAGTTTTTTACATAATGAAGAATTATTCACGAGGAAATAAAAAAATTTGTTGTATTGTCTTTGTAGTTGTTGTTAATTTTCTACAGGGCGTTAAAGTTAGTCTCCAGCATTTACAAAGAGTCTGAAAGTAAAAAATCAAAGTGCTTTCTTGAGCACTCAACGTACGCAAATAAAAAAAATAAAAATTAAAAAAATGGCATGCGTTGAAAAAAAAATATTCAAAAAACCCACTTTTTCAAAAAACTTTCAGCCATACAAAAAAAAATATGAAAATTTTTTATAAGTCTAATGCTTAACAGAGTCTATAAGGATCATAATGAATCAAAATTTATCGAAATCAGTCAAGTAGAACTCCAGATATCTTAGAAGCCGATTCGAAATAACTTGTTTCGAGAAAAACACGATTAAAGATTTAAAGGTTCTTGAATATCACACGACATACGAATATAATATATGTTATAACTTTTTTCTATTTAATATTTTTTTTTAAAATTCCATACAAAATTTGCCACCAAAATTTTTTTTTAATAAAAGTTATTTCTTATGGTTCATTATTCAAAAATATTTGACACGTACTTTTTTATTTAAAAAAAAAAGGACTTCACGAGAAAATAATTTTTTTATATTACGTTTTTAAAAAATGACCTTTTTTCAATCGCTTATACTGCAATAGCTATAGAAAATAGAAAAATTTGTTCCAAAAAATAAATGTGCACCATCTTTTTAGCTTTCGATTGATGTTCATTAAAGTTTAATCACACTACATTTAGATTGCGAAAAATAGAGATTTCCAAATTGAATTTTTTTTTAATTTGGGCCTAATTTTTTTTTCTTTTTTTTTTTTTTTTTGTTAAAAAAAAAGTCAAAACCTTTCTCTTAATACTTGTAGAATTTCAGAGTGGACACTTGAATACTTACGGAGCTTATTTTTTCTACTTATTTTTTAATCGCAACTTACACGTGCGAAGTGAACCTCAGTGCGACTTGCTTGACTTAAGAGTACTCCACTATCGTATACTCACAAAATACTTATGTTAAACTTGAAGGGTTTATTACAAGATCATGACATGCCACTTAATATTAAGTCGATACAATCAAGTTATACTCTTTTAGAAATGAAATTTTCTATGAAAAATTAAATTGAACAGTTTAACTACAAGAAGTGGGTCTATAATAATTCGGAAATGACCCGTTATCTATCAGTCGGTGTTATTATTGAATTGCGTAAGAGACCCAAATTTAACAATAATTTTTTTCAATTCAAATTGTTTACCACAATGTTGATATTTCATATGATTCTGAAACTTCGCAAGAAGGTGTTAAATTTAAAATTACGTAGAGACGTTAATTCAATGCGAAAGGTTTATTAAAAAACGTTGAAACTATTTATTTAACATTACATTTTATTTTTATTAAATTTGGATGTACATATTTACAAAATCTTACTTACAAATAGTAAATATTTCAAAAGTATCGCAGGAAGA